>JAVYIG010003801.1:0-55000 GCA_035222895.1 Strongylocentrotus droebachiensis
TACAATTATTGTTAGCATACAAGAAATGTTTCCTTATTTTTCAACCCTTACAGCACTCAACAGAAAGTGTAATCTAAAACCAAAATCTCTTGTTTGGGATGGTGTCACTTTACACTGAAACCTTTGTAACAAACCACTAACAAAAGAATCAATATTATAGCTGAGGACATGCGTTTTATGATTTTTTTCCTGTTGATATGAAAGTTGAGGAAAGGATTAGAGGATGGAATTTGTGGTTGAAAATAGAAGAGAAAAGGGGACAAAGAGGAGATTACAGACTGGGAAATTCCTCTTTTGTACAATATTTATTTGAGGTGTGTAACTCCATTGTATGCGCATGTATGGAGGATTAAGTTTCCAATGATTTTTTTTTTAAAGGAAAATTTTGTGAAGGCTACTTCTGGCAGAGTAGCCATACAATGGAAAGTTAGATATAGTTTAATATAAACTATTCAATGGTTGGATTAAAACAAGTAGAGATGTGGAATTGTAAGTATTAATGATTTACACAGACATTGTCAGCTGTGGAAACTTTTCCATGCATACACATTGGTTCACCACATAATGGCTTCCCTGGAGGGAATCTATTTTTCTTTATCCACAATTGTGGTTTGTTCCTGAATGACAGATATTTCACACTTGCTCAATTCAGTTATCTTAAAAATTATCCACCTGTCTGTTAGAATATATCTTTTTCTTAAGCTAGCTGTGTAGCCATGACAAGACCTCCTCTGTTTGGAGCTATAAGGGCATTTAGTCATACAGCAGTGTACTTTAACAAGCTCTAAACAGATGCTATATTTTATACTGCTTGTATAATTTCCAAGAAAGAAGAGAGAGAGAGAAATTAGGGAGAGAAAAGGAGAGAAAGGGAGAGAGAGAGAGAGAGAGATAATAGAGTGAGAGAGAGAGAGAGAGAGAGAGAGAAGAGAGAGAGAGAGAGAGAGAGGGGGGCATCAGAAAGTCTATACTACAAATAACTATATGTTACTAGAACCTTGTTTACTCATTTCATTTGCTCTCTCAAAAGCCAAACATACTTTTTTTTAAAATTTTACCTTTTTTGTTGAGAAAAATGGAGAACACAAAGGGTCTGTCCAGGTTTTAAAGAACAATGTACATGACAACATTAACTATATAATGACAGACATATTACATAACATACTACATTTAAACATAACTTATACATAGAAATAATATGTTAACAAATTGGTATATACTGAGGATAAGCTGAGATGAGAACTTTTTAAGCTCTGTTCAAGGACATTTTCCAAGAGAAAATAAAGAAAATCATTCAGCTATTGACTCTTCTCTAATGATTTTATCAGAATCCAAACATCTATCAGAAGATTTAAAGACATGCTTTTACTTCAAGAGGGAGCATCTCTCATTAAATTAATGTTTGCATACAGGAAACCTTTCTTTTCATGCTTACCTCATATTAACTGTTTATTGTCTAGACTGTCTTTGAAGATCTAAATCTCAAAGGAAGCATGATTAGTTAAATATTTCACAAAAACCATTAGAATTATCACATTCTGGTAAGTTTCATGACAACAGCACAACCCCAGATTTCACTCAAATTTCTAGTTCAAAACTTGACAGTTTGACTTCCAATGGGTGAATGCACTTCTTAGTATAATAGCCCCTCACACAACAATACCATTTCTACAATACAACCTGTCGCCTCATGCATGAGTAATAATGACATGTTGGAAAAAGTATATTTTTCTTTGGCAGCTATTGAGAATTTTTCCCTGTCAATTAGATTTTTGCTGCCTAGCACCTAGCTTGCAGCATGTGTTATGAGCTGCAACTTAGCTCACTGTGCTTGAGAATTTCATAGCTTCAGCTTTTCAGTCAGTACTTTTGGCTAGGTTCAGTTCAGTGTGTATACTCTCTCTCTCCCAATTCAACACTTGTGCAGGGGCCGTGGATTCAGAGCTCATATGTCTCAGCAGCTATACAAATTGAGGCCTGAGAATGTTAGGCTCTGAAGTGGAATTTTGAGAAGTTTTACCAGACTTTGGCATGCCAGGGCTTGAGGGAGGTACAACTGCATCATAGGTGAGTTGAAAAGTGGCTTAATTATTATTAATCATTTTGAGGGTGTGCATGTGTTGTATTTATGGTGAAGAGTTTTAACCAATTTTTTTTTTTTCTTTCTAGGATTCTCTGAATATACTGGAATGTCATTTTACATGTTGGTCTATCTCAGATGTAGAGAAAAGTCATGATTTTACTTTGATTTTATAACTGTATTTAAGAATATAGAAAATAGTTCTTAATGATTGAAAGAAATGAAATCTATCATTTTGTTTGTGTGTCTGTGTGGATATGATGGTCTCTAGCAATGATCCATCAAACTTTACACAAAATTTATGTAATACATGAATATCTGTGTTCTTTCATAGAGGCCTGGGTAGAGAGAGAGAGAGAGAGAGAGAGAGAGGAGAGAGAGAGAGAGAGGGGTGGAGATAGAGTGAGAGAGATATATGTATGACAAAGAGAGTGGGATATTTAGCACAAGAGAGAGAGAGGGGGACAGAAAGAGAGTGAGAAAGAGAGAGAGAGAGAGAGAGAGAGAGGGGTGGAGATAGAGTGAGAGAGATATATGTATGACAAAGAGAGTGGGATATTTAGCACAAGAGAGAGAGAGGGGGACAAGAAAGAGAGTGAGGAAAGAGAGAGAGAGAGAGAGAGAGAAGAGAGAGAGAGAGAGAGAGGGGTGGAGATAGAGTGAGAGAGATATATGTATGACAAAGATAGTGGGATATTTAGCACAAGAGAGAGAGAGGGGGACAGAAAGAGAGTGAGAAAGAGAGAGAGAGAGAGAGAGAGAGAGAGGGGGGAGAGGGGGGGGGGGGGAGGGAGAAAGAGAGGGGGGGGGGGGGAGGGCGCAGTGCAAAACTCGGAGGTGAATATTGGAAAACTTCCATGTACCCAATCATGTAGTTTGTGAACATAATATAATTAGCCCATGTTTTAGTTTTGACCTTTCAGGGCTAAAGTTGGAGTTGATTTATGTCTTTAAGCTGCTGTCACTTAGTCTTTGACTGCAAACTTTCCTGATTGAATTAATGCAACAGACTAGCATATGTGCTCGTACATGTATATTAGAAGCTACATGGAATCTTGCAACGTTCATATATACAAGAGAGAGAAAAATTATTAGTGAGAAAAAAAAAGGAGCCAACAAAAGATCATGACAGTTTGAACTGT
This sequence comes from Strongylocentrotus droebachiensis, assembly GCA_035222895.1. Taxonomy (NCBI): domain Eukaryota; kingdom Metazoa; phylum Echinodermata; class Echinoidea; order Camarodonta; family Strongylocentrotidae; genus Strongylocentrotus; species Strongylocentrotus droebachiensis. The sequence continues at coordinate 3,223 of JAVYIG010003801.1, forward strand.
CAAGAATGAGCCGCATGTTGTACTAGTAATGCTTGACTGAATCATGTGAGAAAGCTTGAAAAAATTGTTAATACATGTAGTACATTGTAAAGCTGACTTTGTGTTTGTTATCCTTCGGTGTATCCGAGGATAATTCACTGAAGTGTCTCTAATGTGTTCTTCTTCCAAGGAAAGTGCTGCTTCAAGGCCTTGAAGATTGCGCACTGTGTGTGCCCTCTAATAAGATAGTCATAGGAATAGAAAGCGTTATAACTCTAAAAGTTCAAAATAAGAACAACTATTAGAAGAAAAAAAACTGGTAAAATGTAACAAACTTTACTCAAGGAAATCTCATTTTAATTTTGGCTGCCATCTAAAAGGGCTTGCATGAATTAAAAAAAATTCTACACAGGCGCAGTTGTAGAAGAATAATTTGTTGTTTTTTTCTTTAAATTCACTAATAATCTATGAAAATTTATTTATTTAAAGGGGGTGGGGCTTGAAAGACAGTTTGAGCCCCCCCCCCCCCCCACCCCCTCCTAGAACCACTGCAGTTCTACCTTGTTCTTGTGTAAATGATCTTGACAGACCCTTTAAAGGGTTAGAAACTAAGTGTTATCAGCCGGCCGGCATTGAACCTTGGTGCCTGGTTTGTAGATGATGAGACGGATATGAGAGGAAGCACCCCAAGAGTATTTTCTGAAGGAAACCAAAGCCATAGCAAGCAAGAAACTGACTAATTTAGAGAGACCTCACCAGGATGTTATTCTTTAAAACTGTCGACTTTAGCAGGCTTTAAGTTTAATGTTTGTAGGAAGAGAGTGTCTCAGAGTGATTCTCCATGCAAACCCCCATGAACCCTATGAACGTATCTTCTTTCTCAAAGTTCCAGCGATGATTAGAGCAAGTTAAACAACTTTGATACTAGCTGTTCCAAATTCAATATCATAGTGAGTTGAGTTGTTAGTGAAAAAAAAGATAAATGTCTTGTTCTGTTAAAGGGAACTTCCAACAAATAACAGTTGGGAAATAATTATAACTTTGATACTGTTCCAAATTCAATTTCTCCAAATTCATTTCCACTTTTCACCACTGCTTGACGAATATTCCAAATATCCAGAATGTGATCACTACTTGAACACAAACTCTGAAAATGAACTTTACTTTTTTTTTAAAGATACATGTAGCAGCAAATGTCTTGTTCTGATAGAAGGAACTTCTGACCATTGAGAGTTGGGAAATAATTTACATTTCTGGCTGGGATGTCAATTTTCCTCATGCAGTGGCTATGTGTACAACTAATAAAGGACATCTCTCTCATAGATTTGAATAAACCTCTGTGAGATTGATGTGCATTGTCCCAGACAGACTACTTGACATTCCTTGCAGATATTCACACTAACATTCATCTGGAATCATAGATTGAACATGCATCTGCCATATGTATCTTTTGATGCAAGTGGAATAATAGGAGTACGTATTTAAAGAGTTCCATCCTAATTCCATTCTGGCCATCCAGACTACAGACTACCTTCTTTCAAATTTCAAAGGACAGACTCATATTTCTGTTTGTTGAATGATGATTGGACGCCAAGGTTGACATAATCAACATAAAGCTTTTTTGTATGAAAAAAGGATTAACTTTGTCAGCAGTTTCACAGACGACAATACAAAATATTTGTATTTGTGTATCCTTGGAATAGTATCATTCTCCGTTCACCCTCATGACATATGCTTGACAATCATCAGTTAGGTCCATTCACATTACCAGAATTCATTGTAAGATACGATAACGTTTTTTTTCGTGGTCTGAATGTCGTATTGAGAAATATATAACAAACATATATGTGAGACGCATGTTTGAGCATGGTTTTGAATGAAAACTCAATAAGGAAAAAAGCCTGGCCCCATTCTAATTGAAAGGGCATAAACTAGGCAGGGCAAAGCGTGAGGGCACACTAATGATACAATTATTCTTCATAACACGTTCCTTTAAACAAATTTTGTATAAATTTCCAGGGTGAACAGACTTTTAGTTTATGTGCTCACAATGAATAATTCAGTACCTGGTATTTTTATGATTAATATGTTGTATTTTTAGCTAGTCTAGCCTGCCTTCTAAGTCATAAAGAACTGATTTATTCATTTCAATCTATGTAGTGAACCTTCCTAGGCATCTGTTCTTGCTCAGGGCATTGAACTCTAAGTTATCCTTCCCAATGGCTCTCTGGGAGAATTCAGAAAATAATTCTAGTTATATGATTGTAGATCATACAGAATGTCTACAGTGATCAGGAGAATGATAACGTTATATTGAAGTGAGACTATCTGACATTGATTTGACAGCTCAGTTAGGCTTTGATAAACCATGATGCTAGTTAGTCAGAGGTGTCAAACAAATTATAAGTGATCCACAATTATGTCTATCAACATACGAACATGCAGTCAGTAACATTTTGTTAGAGGAATCAAACAAAAGTAGTTGAGTGTGAATCTGTAGGCTCACTATAAGTGTAGTACTGTTTATACCACAAAAGGGTGGTACCTCCATTATAAATTTATAACAAGAATGTTGAGATATCAATGCTCCATTACAATTTTTAGTAGAATTGTCAGTCTTTTTGTAAGTATCCCAAGTTTCTTTCATTTTATCTTTTTGAAATATATAATGGTCTAAGTTATTTGGGGTAGAGACATGATAGAAAAATGTTGAAATTACAATGTCTTGTAGAATTATATTCTACTCAATTTTCACTTTACCTTTCCGCTATGGCCATAAAGACCATATTTGTCATTATTGGAAACCAATCATGTATTTTTATCTTTGAAACCATCGACCTTCATGTCTATAGGTCATTCTTTTTTGCCCTAGATTTGTTTTCATGCATAGAATTCTTTTGTCCCAATCTAGAACACTATTAAGTTACAGGTAGTTTGTATTTTTAGGCACCTCATGGAATACCTTATAGAGGTTTTCAGTTGAAAGAAACTGTGACAAGTTTTCATGCGGTTTCTTTCAACCCTTTCATGATGAATGAGATATGCTTCCATGTATTCATAAGAAAATTTAGTTCATACTATATTTTAGAGTGTTTGTGGTTGGTTGTTATTTTACCTGACTGCTACCCACAAATTCATATGATATATGTTCTGAATTTATCAAGGACTGATCGATACTTTGAGTTAACACAAAATTGTTCAAAGATTTCCAAATCGCCCCCTTTATTGTGGAAATCTAGTATTTAACACAACTTTAAGCCCTTATTTGGTCTAATTTTATATTTCCTTTTACAACTCGTTTATGTAATTATATCCTGAACTAAGTTTTCAGACATCAATTGTATATGTTTCAATAAGAAACATTGTTTATGGCAAGCAAACTTTGGCTTATCAATCTTACAGGAGATCACTTAAAATCAGGTTTAAATTATATTGGTGTATACCAAATGAAACATGTTAGTAAGCCTTCAGTGAGATAGTTGCATCTATTTTATACTTTTATTTCTTCATTTCCCCTGTTCACTTCTGTTAGAGTTTAGAAAACTGAGATGGGTCTGCAGAATGGCTGCTATATTCATCACATCTCAGTTAACTTGACTTAACTTAAGCCTTAACCCCTTTGATCCTGCATACTGTACTGGATGATGATTACATGAGATAGCACTTGAGATTCAATGAGATGAAGGGTTAAGCTCAATGATTGAGGTGTACTTCTTTAGCTAGGATTAATCCTCAAATCGTTACAGGCTGGATTCAAGGAGTTATAAGAAGATTGTGAAAGGATGAGTCACCTTCTTTCTATCATGAAGATTACTGTCTATTGATGTATCGGAGAAATCCTCTTATAGAGATTCATTTCTTTGTGGAGGCAACCATCTTCATGTACACGTATGTAGTATGGTTCAACCACGAGTATATATATATACATGGCTTGCTATGGGATGAGGTACTTTTATATGCAATACTATAACAGTACATTATTGGAGATCGTCTCCTGAGAGCTTAAAAGGCGTTAATGCTGAGAGAGAGAGAGAGAGATGAGAGAGAGAGAGAGAAAGAGAGAGAGAGAGAGAGAGAAAAAGCGAGAGAAAGAGAGAGAGAGAGAGAGAGGGGAGGGGGGGGGGGGGGGGGGTAGGGGCAATGGAGGTTTGAGGGAAGGAGGGAAGGGGATGAAGAATATAGGAGATATACATTTAGAGAATGGAGGACAGGGAGAGAAAGAGAGAGAGAGAGAGAGAGGGAGAGAGAGAGCCGTTTGAAGACATAGGACAGACATAATTTTGATACAAAATTATGAATTCAATGGAGATAGACTATAAAAAATGTTCCTATTGTTGGAACATGAAGATAAAAAGTCATTTGGAGAAGGACAAACGGATGCAGAGCAATAAATCTTCATTAATGTCAAAATAATGTTTACTCATACACTTTAACACAGAGACAATACCCTTCTGCCTTTTAACATCTAATACATGCACACACAGCTTGCTATACATGTGAACATAGGAGTACAATGCTGCCCATATAATAATCATCATCTCTGTCTGGCCAGTCATCTGTCTAAGAATGAACCTGTTTGTTCAGGCTTTCATCGAAAGGGTGCGGTGCGGCGCGGCGCGGTGTGGTGTGCTCAACGCACCCATTCGATAAAAGAGGGGGGCTTTCCTCGAAAGGGTGCGTTGAGAGCGGAGTACCGTTTTAACACACCCTATCGATAAAAGCGGGGGGGCTTTTCTCGAAAGGGTGCGTCGACTAGTCTTTCGCATCAGTCGTTTAAAATGAGGATCTCGGACAGAAGGTAATAGTTGCCAATTTAAGTATATCGAAAATGTATTAAATAAAATGGAATAGTCTTGATTACAGAGTGGTCTCTTTCGTTATTACTATGTTGATGGGGGAGACAGAGAGAAGGAAAAAAGGGAAAGGGAAAGGGAAGATAAAAGGAAAGAAAGAAGAAAAAGAAGAAAAGAGGGAAACTGGGGGGGGCGAAGGGCTCTTGCCTCCTCCTCACCCCCCCCCCCCGCCAAAAAAATAAATAAGAGTGAGAGAGAGAGAAGGGAAAGGGAAAGAAAATATAAAAGGAAAGAAAGAAGAAGAAGGAAAGATGGATACGGGGGAAGGGCGAAAGGTTCTTACCTCCTCCCCCCCCCCCCCCGCAAAAAAAAAATATTAAGAGAGAGAGAGAAGGGAAAGGGAAAGAGAAGTTAAAAGGAAAGAGAGAAGAGGAAGAAGAAGAAAAGAGGGAAACGGGGGGAAGGGCGAAGGACTCTTGCCCCCCCCCCCGCCAAAAAATAAATCAGAGAGAGAGAGAAGGGAAAGGGAAAGAGAAGATAAAAGGAAAGAAAGAAGAGGAAGAAGAAGAAGAAAAGAGGGAAACGGGGGCAAAGGGCTTTTGCCTCCTCCCCCCCCCCCCCGCCAAAAAAATAAATAAGAGAGAGAGAGAGAGAAAGGAAAGGGAAAGAAAATATAAAAGGAAAGAAAGAAGAGGAAGAGGAAGAAGAATTTGTGTTCTGCCAGTGTCACAAATAGATATAAAAATATGCTTATCTGACCGTTATTTATTGCCAAAAACCTCTGAGCTTCCGGGTGCTCCACCCCCTGGACCCCACGCCAATTCGTGACCCCTGTGTCACAAATAAGGTATAAAATAATAATAATTTAATGTACAAAACTCCTGAGCTTCTAGGGGCTCCGCCCCCTGGACCCAACACCAAATTGTGTCCTGCCACTGTCACAAATAAGGTATAAAATTATGCTCATCCGACGTTAATTTTGATGTTTAATACCAAACATATGGAAATACCATTTATTCTTTTAAAAAAAGAGGAAACATTGGTTATTTGGTCTTGTTTCAAGTTAAAGTGTTTGATTTTGGGGCAAAATAGTTGAATTGTGGTTAGAAATGAAATAAAACAACACAAATAATATAATACATAAATACAAATTATCAAAACAAGAGATAACATAGGGATAAACTGGCTCTTCCAACTTTGTTGTCGTATTATTATTCTAACGAATATTATGTAGTGAAAAGGAACGCTTGAATATGAATTATATATGATTTATGGGTAAAAATGTGAATTCTCTGACCTTGTTTGCATAAATTACAATAAATATGCATTTTTGCGGCGATCGGCTGTGAAACGGCCGAGATCTTAGGGGGGAGGGGACCCCCCGCCCACCCTCAAGTCTACTCCAATCACATTGAAAAAAAGTATGACTTAAATCATCTCTCTCATCATTATACCGCTATAGTATTCATGTTTTTAATATTATTTATTGTCCATTAAACAAGTTCATAGAGAAAATACTTATCTCGCTGCAACATTAAAAAAGAATCTTCATTAATATGTCTTAATTTATATTGATAGCCTTGTGGTCGCCAACAGTGGCGTAGGCAGGGGCGTCTCCAAAGGGGGGTGTGGGGGTGCGACACCCCCCCCCCACCTGTCAGGATATTATCGGTAAAATTGCGCTGCCGTCGGGAAAAAAGAGAAAAGGGGGAGGGGAAAAAAGAGAGGAAAAGGGAAAGAAAAGAAAAAAAGAAAAAGAAAAGAAAAAAAGAAAAAAGAAAAGAAAGGAAAGAAAAGTGAAGAAAGAAAAGAAATAAAGAGAAAAACGAAAGAGAGGGAGAATAGGAAAGAAAGGAAAAGAAAGAAAAGAAAGGAGGCAAGAGCCCTTTGCCCCCGTTTCCCTCTTTTCTTCTTCTTCCTCTTCTTTCTTTCCTTTTATCTTCTCTTTCCCTTTCCCTTTCCCTTCTCTCTCTCTCTCTCTTGTTTATTTTTTGGCGGGGGGGGGGGAGGCAAGAGCCTTTCGGCCTCCGTTTCCCTCTTTTCTTCTTCTTCCTCCTCTTCTTTCTTTCCTTTTATCTTCTCTTTCCCTTTCCCTTCTCTCTCTTATTTATCTTTTGGCGGGGGGGGGGGAGGAGGAGGCAAGAGCCCCTCTTTTCTTCTTATTCTTCTTCCTTTCCTTTTTTATTCTCTTTCCCTTTCCCTTTCCCTTCTCTCTCTCTCTCTCTTATTTATTTTTTGGCGGGGGGAGGCAAGAGCCTTTCGCCCCCGTTTCCCTATTTTCTTCTTCTTCTTCCTCTTCTTTCTTTCCTTTTATCTTCTCTTTCCCTTTCCCTTTCCCTTCTCTCTCTCTCTCTCTTGTTTATTTTTTGGCGGGGGGGGGGGGGGGAGGCAAGAGCCTTTCGGCCTCCGTTTCCCTCTTTTCTTCTTCTTCCTCCTCTTCTTTCTTTCCTTTTATCTTCTCTTTTCCTTTCCCTTTCCCTTCTCTCTCTCTCTCTTATTTATTTTTTGGCGGGGGGTGGGGAGTGAGGAGGCAAGAGCCCTTCGCCCTTCCCCCGTTTCCCTCTTTCCTTCTTATTCCTCTTCTTTCTTTCCTTTTATATTTTCTTTCCCTTTCCCTTCTCTCTCTCTCTCTTATTTATTTTTGGCGGGGGGGGGGAGGAGGAGGCAAGAGCCCTTCGCCCTTCCCCCGTTTCCCTCTTTCCTTCTTCCTCTTCTTTCTTTCTTTTTATATTTTCTTTCCCTTTCCCTTTCCCTTCTCTCTCTCTCTCTCTTATTTATTTTTTGGCGGGGGGGGGGGGGGGGGGGTGAGGAGGAGGCAAGAGCCCTTCGCCCCCCCCAGTTTCCCTCTTTTCTTCTTTTTCTTCTTTCTTTCCTTTTATCTTCCCTTTCCCTTTCTCTTTTTTCCTTCTCTCTGTCTCCCCCATCAACATAGTAATAACGAAAGAGACCACTCTGTAATCAAGACTATTCCATTTTATTTAATACATTTTCGATATACTTAAATTGGCAACTATTACCTTCTGTCCGAGATCCTCATTTTAAACGACTGATGCGAAAGACTAGTCGACGCACCCTTTCGAGAAAAGCCCCCCCCCCCCCCGCTTTTATCGAAAGGGTGTGTTAAAACGGTACTCCGCTCTCAACGCACCCTTTCGAGAAAAGCCCCCCCTCTTTTATCGAATGGGTGCGTTGAGCACACCACACCGCGCCGCACCGCACCGCACCCTTTCGATGAAAGCCGTTTGTTCAGAACCAGAAGGGAGTTATTACTCTGTTAAATATAGGAGTTAATGCCTTTCTTGCTCCAGACAGACAAACTATCTTTGTATGCTCTTTTCTGTCTTCACACACTCTGGCAGTGAATGGCTGAATTAGGCTTAACGATGCACTCTTGGCTTATCAAGATTTAAGGGTGATTGAAGCTTGAGAATGGATTAAGACCTCAATAGGATTACATACAGTTAAGGTGAAGAATGGTTTAATCTGGAGTGACTTCACAGGGCCTGTTTGTGGTTGAGCATTGTAGAAGGGAACCAAATGCAGTTGAAACACACAATGTCTTGCTTAATTGTGCATCACTTGTTGTAAGATAACTGTGTTCTTTGATAAATACTGTTCTTTCTTAGGAAATAAAAATTATACTTAATTGGTAATTAAAAATCATGACCCTCTTATACAACTACTGCTTAGGCTGGAAAGTTCATGATCATTGTTTCAAACTAAACCTGAAAATGTCTTTTTCTTATGCTTATTTCCTGAACTTTACAACATTTCCAATTTCAAAATTTATACATTTACTTCAGGCCTATATATTGATAGTATTATCTGGAATATTAGAGGTAAAGAGGAAGTTGTGAAATGGAGATGACTATATTAAAAAGTGACAGATTTAATTCTGATGGGTATATAGCAGTATACAGTATGGTAGTGTTAACACATTAATATCTGCTGGTAACTCTCTCACAGAGAGAAATCACATTTTCAGGGGAGTACATTAGATACATGCATGTTATGCTATAGGTCATGTAAGGGTGTATAGAAGAAAAATGAACTTATACTGACTTTAATGACTCGTTATCACAAATGAGCCGTTATCATAAATGACTCTTTAATACCCCTTTGAATGTCAACATGCCATTGTTTGTTTCCCTGTATGTATGCTTCACCGACCATGATTATGACTATGACCAGCTCAGGCTTTAGGAAAATGTACTGACTCCTTGCAGTGAAATATTCTGTTGTCACTTGGAATACAATTTCATTCTGCATAATTCTTTAGGATCTGTCCTCCCTTCTATAGATTTTTCTGTCGACTCTTTAGATGGAAAAGTGTGGACTGTGGAGCTCGGTCCTCTGTTGATGAAGCCAATATTTGTTCCTGTCTGGTCTCCTACCCCTCTCCCCCCCTCTCTCTCTCTCTCTCTCTCTCTGTCTCTCCCTCTCTCTGTCTCTCTCTCTCTCTCTCTGTCTCTCCCTCTCCCTCTCTCTGTCTCTGTCCATCTACATTAAAAGATTCAAGTGGATATCAAATCAAAGATCCTACAAATCTCTGAGAGGCAAAATTATGGATAAAATGAAACAACAATTCTCACCCCCCCCCCTTTTTTTTTTAACTTTCAAAAGTCAAGAGGGGGAACAGATGAACAATAAGAGGACACCTATTTGTACACTGAATGTATACCTAAAGAGGGCATGCTGTGCCCCCATGCTCCCTGGACATGACACTTCATTTAATGCCCCACTTGTGTTCTTAATGGGCTAAAATGAGAGAGAGGGAGAGAGGGAGAGAGAGAGAGAGAGATGTAAATGGGGTGAAAAGTGCAAGATATAGTGTAGACTTTGACAAAGAGGTAGTAGAGAGATGGAGAGAGAGAGAGAGAGAGAAAGAGAGAGAGAAAGAGAGAGAGAGAAAGAGAGAGAGAGAGAGAGTAAAAGAAAAAGTAGAGTGCAAATAATAAGTGAGTGCTAGGGAGAGAAAGCAAATTGGAACTTTTCTGATTTGGCATCCTTTGGGAGTGATCTGTTAAATCTGACAGGATTGCGTTCCCCGGTCTGCGCAGCAAATGAACCCATTTAAGTCGGTGATTGCCTGTACGTGTTTATGCTACTGCGATTGCATGTCTCAATTCACTCTCAAATTGAGAACATAGAAAATTGCCTAGAGAGGGCATCAGACATTTTATGCCAGCCCAGCCCAGGGGTTGCTGCCCTAGTTTTAGCACCTTCAGAGTGTCAGTGTACCAATTTGAGTATCTATGGATAGTTTTATTGGGTGAGTTTTCATGCCTTATTATCTTGATCAAAATCATTTGAATTAGAGATATAGTCCATTTACTATTCGCCCCATCGTAAGCCTAAAACCAGACAGTTGTGTGAGATGAAACATACTTTATTAAATCATTATAGACTGAAATCTGCAGCAAGAACTGTTCGAAAATGACTCATATATTTTGCAGTATGAAACTTGTAGGTGAGCTGCTGGAAATTGTGCCAGTTTGCTGCAGTGCAGTGCAGTGCCAGTGGGCTCTACTTAAACTTGTTTATTTCATAACCCATCAAAAGATTTACTATGTAAATCCCAAAGTCGTTCTTACAAGATTTCTTTGATTGATGATGACTTAAAAGTGTTTCAACCATATTGTGCAAACAACACATTCACCAAGACTCTAAAATATAAGTGAAATAATAAATCACTTTTAGTAGCCTTGTAGCCTACCATTTGAAATTGAAAAATTGAAATGAAGTTTATGTAATCAACATCGCCCTTGATTTGATAGTGCCTAACACCCACATTACATGTATGATATATTGTAATATTTTGTGAGATATATTGCAGTGATGAATCACTTTCTGTCAAGTTGTAATCGTACCCCACTCATCTATTGCTTTCATTCCTGATTGTATACATTATAGTTGCAAACCTCATATAGACTTGGAAAACTGGTGGGATCATTGATTTCATCCAACCCACAAACCATCTAAATTTCATATTACAATTACAATAAATAATTTCCAAATCACTGAATGTCAGAAAGATTACAAAGCTAGAACAGAAATCTGTTTGTCCTAGAAATGTTTACCTTCAGTGAGAATAATCAACAGCTCCAAAACTCTGTGTATCTATATGAGATTCCATATAACACCTTACGCAAACTGATAGAGAAGAAAATATGATTTGATCATTATTTGATCATATTCTTTGCTTCATCATCTAATATTCATATTTATATACCTTATTGTATAATGAACAGAAAAGCAAATCTATGCTTGTTTTGTTTGCAGCTACATATACTTTATTCCTACTGCCCATTTGCAGGCAGGTAATAATTGGAAGCATATTATCTGGCAATTGTTTCATTTCTATTATATTATAATAATATGTATCAATCAGAGTACTGAAAGAATAGAATCTCTATTCTCTATTAATCTAAAATATTCTCATTAAAACTTGAGATAACATAGCTTTTGTGATTTGCAAGATTATCATTTGAGAGATTAGAGGACAGCACTTTATACAAAATTTTCCATAGAAAAGTATTGTGAGAAAAATTGAAAAAGTTAAGTAATTGCCAATATAATTAATTGTGCAGTTTTGTAGCTGCAAGTTCATGGTCTGGCCTAAGAGCTACACAATACCAGGCGCGTACACAGGGGGAGGGTTTGGGGGGTTAAACCCCCCCCCCTTTGATAATTTTTTTGTATGTAAACCCCCCCTAAATTTCTCTAAAACCCCCCCCCCTTTCTTTCTTTTTTTTTTTTATTAAAAAAAAAAAAAAAAAAAAAAAAAAAATTCCCATGGTTGACCTAAAAAAGCTGACCTTACCCCCCCCCCCCAACGGAGCAAAATGTCAATTTTTCAAATTTCGAGACCAAAAAAAAAAAAAAAAATGTGTCCTCTTACCCCCTTCCCCCCCCCCCCCCCCCCCCCCCAGTGAGCGACTTTTTGGCTGGCTGAGTCGTTGCGATTTTTTTGGGGCTCCCCCCCCCAAAAAAAAAATGTCCGCTTACGCCCCCCCCCCCCCCCCCCCGGGCTCCCCCCCCCCCCAAAAAAAAATGTCCGCCCGCTTACCCCCCCCCCCCCCCCCCCCACTGAACAACTTTTTGGCCGGCACGATTTTCAAATTTTCCTGAGTCGTTGCAAAATTTTGGACTCGATTTTAAAACCCCCCCTTGAAAATATCCTGCGTACGCCACTGCACAATACTATACATGACTGTGAGATTGTTAATTGATCAATGTCCAATTTCAATGTGTGACAGGATATATTATGCCTCTGAATGTTTACTTAAGCTTACCTGTGCATCCTAAAGTTTAGAGTAGTTTGGTGTAATTGGTAGGAAGCCTCATAATCAAAGGAAACCTTGAGTACTTCCTTAAGTTAGGGGCATTTACACTGTCATCCAAACACGCCAAAAAATGCCAAACCGGAGCCTGGCCGCGATGTTACCAAGGGCAACTACGCATTACCGGCAGAAATGCCAATTCCAAAACATTCCAAATCAAAGTGTGATCTTTTGGCGTGTTTTGGCGTTTTTGGCAAGTATAAACGCTCGCGGTTGTAACATCGCGATGTTAGGTGACGTAACTTCAGGAGCGGAGCTAGATGTCGTCCTTAAAGAAAATGATAGAACGATATATACAAAGAATAACTAAGAGAAGGTGATAGAAGGAAGAAACAAATAATAACATAAGGAATAACATAAGGAAAGACAGAAAGAGAAAGTGATAGAAGGAAGAAACAAAGAATAACATAAGGAATAACATAAGGAAAGACAGAAAGAGAAAGTGATAGAATGATAAAAACAAAGAATAACATAATGAAATACAGAAAGAGGGAGTGGTAGAATGATAAAAAAAACAAAGAATAACATAAGAGAAGGTGATAGAAGGAAGAAATAAAGAATAACATAAGGAAACACAAAAAGAGGGAGTGATAGAATGATAAAAAACAAAGAACATAAGAGAAGGTGATAGAAGGAAGAAACAAAGAATAAAATAAGGAAACACAGAAAGAGGGAGTGATAGAATGATAAAAAACAAAGAATAACATAAGAGAAGGTGATAGAAGGAAGAAATAAAGAATAACATAAGGAAACACAAAAAGAGGGAGTGATAGAATGATAAAAAACAAAGAACAACATAAGAGAAGGTGATAGAAGGACGAAACAAAGAATAAAATAAGGAAACACAGAAAGAGGGAGTGATAGAATGATAAAAAAACAAAGAATAACATAAGAGAAGGTGACGGAAAGAAGAAGCAAATAATAACATAAGGAATAACATAAGGAAATACAGAAAGAGGGAGTGATAGAATGATAAAAAACAAATAATAACATAAGAGAAGGTGATAGAAGGAAGAAACAAAGAATAACATAAGGAAACACAGAAAGAGGGAGTGATAGAATGATACAAAACAAAGAACAACATAAGAGAAGGTGATAGAAGGAAGAAACAAAGAACATAAGGAAACACAGAAAGAGGGAGTTGATAGAATGATAAAAAACAAAGAATAACATAAGAGAAGGTGATAGAAGGAAGAAACAAAGAATAAAATAAGGAAACACAAAAAGAGGAAGTGATAGAATGATAAAAAAAACAAAGAATAACATAAGAGAAGGTGATACAAAAGGAAGAAACAAAGAATAACATAAGGAAAGACAGAAAGAGAAAGTGATAGAATGATTAAAAAAACAAAGAATAACATAAGAGAAGGTGATAAAATGAATGAATGCAGAATAACATAAGGAAACACAGAAAGAGAAAGTGATAGAAGGAAGTGATAAAGAATAACATAAGAGAAGGTGATAGAAGGAAGTGATAAAGAATAACATAAGAGAAGGTGATAAAAGGAAAAACAAAGAATAACAAGGAAAGATAGAAAGAGGAAAGTGTTTGCATCGGAGTGCCGCGCATGCGCATTACCAACTGAAACATGCCAAAACATCACTGAGCTTTTCAGTCGGTGATGTTTCCGCACAAGTGTAAACGGGTGCGCGAAACATCGCGACTTTTCAAAATAAGGTATTTGACAGTATAAATGCGCCTAGTATCAATCAATAACTTCCTCTGTTTGATTTACGAAATCTTATCCTGTTGGATCCATTGTTATATTGTGTGCTGAGGGCAAGAAGAGTGTTTATGTTAGAGGTGTCATGGTCTAGTGGATACGTCACCAGACCATTGTGCACAGTTTGAGTGCGTTTTAAATGCTCAATTTTGAAGGCAGAAGGAGCGATTTGAAACGCTCATCGTAAACACAGTTCCACGGTGTACTGTTTATGCTCACTTCTATGACTCCTCCAGGCATGATTCTGGCTCTGCAGCTGGATTCGCAAACCATGCACTGCGCATGCTACGTTGATCCCATTTAAACGCGTTTACAAATGATTGTGCGTTTATGCTTCCCCAGAATCGCCGAACCAAAACGCACCTTTTTGTGAGTTTAAGATCAGCGATTACGATCGCCGTTTTTCAGTGATTCTACAAAAATGAGAAAGGACGCAACCGTGTTTTGAACTAAACGCGTAACAAATGCCTCATTCTGGCCAGAAAAAGTTGAGCATAAACGTACCCTTTGAGTCCTGTCGCGACCCTATAATGTCCTTTGGCAAGACATTAAATTACATTGGTCTCTTTCAACCCAGGTTATATGCAATGCAAATCATATGTTAATGTTGTTGGATTGGCATGTGTGTGGTTGTAAAATTCCCCAGGGAGCGGAGCATGGGCACTATCATATGGGGATTAGCAATTTCTTTTCAAAATACCAGGGGGCTGTATCTTGAAACCATCATTAGTCTAACTTCTTGGACATCCCATAGAATCATAGGCTTAACAAACACTCCCAAGGAATACCTGCAAACTTATACTTAAATGTACATGTATGATGGTTTCAAGAAACTGGGCACATCACTTCATTAAGAAATCATTAAAGTTACAAAGTTATCTTGTTTAACAGAATCTAGAAACAGGGTTTAGACTCTCTCCTTCTATTAAAGTTCTATGGTGAAACTTCCCCTTATCACTAAAATTGTTAGTATATGTTGCTTTTTAAAAGATTGGATGTGGGAGAAACTACATACTAACCACAATTTAGTCATATCCTGTATATTATAAATATGTCCCTCATATCTCTTTACCATCAACGTATATATCTAATTAGTTCTGATTAAACTAATGGCATATGACATAATAGATACTCTATCGATTGGTGATGCATGGGTGATAGAGAGTGGATAAACCCTAGTACAAGGTTGCCTCTCAATATATGACATTACTTTCTATAGGGGAAGGTTAATTCACATCCCATACATTTACCATCATGTAGATACCAGGATTAGAAAACCATTACATCTCATCTCATCTCAGAGTTTCCTATTTGATTCAAATTATGCTCTGATCTATTATCAGTCATTTCATGTCCTATCAAATTATACCCAAGTAGAATCTGATGATGTTGATATCAGCTTATAGCATACACATATCATCTGTTTTGGGTCAGAAAGGGCCTTAATTCTGTGTAAAATGATACCTCCCTTCTGGCTCCAAACAGATGATCTGCTGACAGCCAATAGGGCATTGATTCCCACTGACTTTCAGAGAGGAAAGGTTAGTTCACATCCAATTTCCATTAAAGGTAAAGACCAGTAATGGTAATGCGATTGCATTGTGAAAGAAACGTTGTGGAATCGATCACAAAAGGTCGATCATCTAGCATCTAGCATCTGCAAGGTTCTGGAATCATCAAAATGATAAGAAATTTGGCTCATTCTTCGTAAAGTTACAAGCACTATACACAGAAAGATGTATATGGGACTACCCTATCTCTCTCACCAGACCATGAGAGAAATAAATTTACCAAATATATGAATTAGTAGGCGGTTTCCCGGCAAATTTTTTATCATCATGTATTAGTCAAAACATATTCTTTCACATGATTGGTAATGAGAGCTTCCATTTCATTTTTTGAAATTGGGGCGTTGCCAATACTGGTCTTTACCTTTAATGGATACCGATATCAGCAAAACTATCAGTTTGAAATGAAACTGTCAATTTTAAACGATGCTCTGATCTATAAACCTCAGTCATGTCATCTTTTTCTATACAAAATAACTAAATTATATTAGGTACACTATTATTTCCTAAATGCCTTTATTCAATTAAATATATCTCTCTCCAAATTTTAATCAAGGTCATTTTCTCCTTTATTTATTTTCCTTAGGAGAAGTTTATAATGAAATTAAACAGATATTGCAAGTGGCGTGGCCATGTATATGCAGGCACCTGCTTAGCTCTTTAAAGTGCACATTTAGCTGATGTATTCAAGATAATAAATCAAAATGTCTGCTTGGTGAATAAGCTCAAGTAATGATAATCAGAGTGTGTAAACTGAGGGAGGAGCAATGATGTATGGGCCTCTGCTTTCCTTCACTGGAATCTAATTACCTAATAGGCTGAAAATTAATGATGTCCCTTTCCCATCTCATCAAAGTTTCATTGCTGGGTCAGACTCTCTTTGGTGGGTGTGAAGTCCCGCATACTGATTTGAACTAGCTAGGGCTGAACTATGATGGCCCAGATGTGTCACTGATAATAAATTATAGATGTTCTTTTGACTGCCTTGTGCTGCCCACCTGCATGCAGTTGGGAGTGAATTGTGGCACCATTTAAGAACGGACTCTGCACTTTTATAATTGGAAGTTTGCAAGGGTTATAATGTATTTTTAATCGCATATTTAGAATACAAGCTGTCTTCCTTCTTGTCGTAAATATGTTCTTATCTTTATTCCAATTTATATTTGAATTGTTAATAATTTCCTCTCTTGTTTTGATAATTCTCTCCTACACATAAGTATCCTCCCCTACCCCCCCCCTTTTTCTCTTTGATCTCTTTGATATTTCCCCCATCTACGGTCTACCTATCAATCTATCTATCTTGCAATCTGTCTTTTCACCACGTCCATCTACCCTCTCTCTTTCTCTCTTCCCTTTCTTTTTACCATGTCTATCTATCTCACAATCTATCCTTTTTTTTTTCCTCTCCCTTTTCATCCCATCTCTTTCTCTTCCTCTCTTCCCAATCTTTTGGCCATGTCTATGATGGTTAATGTTCCATTATGCAATGTCACTTCTACCTATTACATTCTGACAACCAAATATTGTGTAATGGTTTCAAATGTACTTTCATGGTATTCGATTTTCATCAACATTAATACACCTGAAAACACTTTTTAAGGGGCATTGAGAGGATTTGCATGGGTTGAAATCTCAAAACTTGTAAAATGGTCAAAATGTTGTTAATAATCATGTTTGAAATCTTTCCTAAACGTGTGTTGGCAAAATATTCTTTATTAGCAAAATTATAGTGTTTTTCTTTTATAATTTGAATTTTGAAACTGAATATGGCAGTAATTTGTTTGCTCCATTTGTTGTGTACAAAATGAAAGCTTCACTCAAAGAGAGAGAAACTACAGACTATTATGAGCTTTTGGAATTGTTAAAATTTGAATGAATTAACCATGAAACTTTGCAGACAAGCCCAATAAATGAAAACCTCTCAAATCTGATCGAAGAGTATATTCCAAATGTGGCACCAGTCTATATCATCAGTTTTCCTTCCTTTTTTCATCTTTTTGGGGATGATATAATTTCAAGATAATTCCATTTGCTGGTGGCATTCTTACTAGTATACACTTCCATATAGGAATAGAGACATATACCCCCCCCCAAAAAAAAAATTTTTTTTTTTATTTCAATGGTATACACCTCGAGCTTCCCCACTGGTTTTCCACTGATGAGCAGAATACATGCATCCAGATGTTTATAAATGGGTTAAATTGATCTGCATCATATTGATCGGTCTGCCATGACATTAGTTCATAAAGGACTGTTAGACAGACATCTATTGTTTAGCACTTCAACAAAAAGTACTCTATTGATTAGTTGATTGTAGAGTGAAAGAATTGACCATAACGTGTGTAACCCATTGTGGGTTTGATATCAGACAAACTTTATATACACACCGTATACAAAGCATTCGGCACCTGTTCTGATATAAGCGACAATTGCTCTGTTAACCTATTTTCATGTGAGTATTTTCTACTAATTAATTTGCATGTATTAAATCATGATTTTGCAGGGAATGGGGGGGGGGGGGGAACTGTCTCTCAATGCACCCAGTTATTACTTTTGAGTTCCTATAAAAATCAGCAAGCACAGAATTACGGTGATAGCTACTGGTGGTGCAATCTGACATAGTTATAATAATGTGTGAGGTTAGATTATGAATGACAAAGAGAATACATGATGTGTTGCCTGAATATATATTGATATTCAAAAAAATTGTTTGGGGGATGGGAGACTGTAGCCCCCTGATACCCCACACCCCAACAAAAATGCATGCCTTTGCTTTGTTTGTAGTATATTTATTTGTTGAAATTATGAATATAAGATATGCTTTTGAGTAGATTGCCATATATGCTGTATGACTATATTTTCGCAATAATAAATAAGTTGAACCATATGTGTATCTATTGTATTTACACGAGTTGTAAAACATGTTTTTGTGAATACCCGATGCAAGAGAAAATTCTGACATTTGAGAAGTACAAACAATATATGGAAACTAATGATTATTTAGATCCCTCCCTCTGGGCCTAGGATTGTACAGCTCATATTTCATCACTATACCATTTCAGAAGGCATTAGCCATATCATCTTTCATTCAGTGCTGTTGCTTCTTAGATTTACTGCTGCATTTACCACATGAGAATTTGATAATGTATGAATGTTTCAAATAATTTGGAGGATGGTTTTATTTCTCCTAACAATATTGTAGGGGTGCTTTATTTGTCCTCTCTTTATGCTGATATCACCTTCTAGCAGAAATATCACACCACATTTTTAATTCGTCTTTTAGAAGCATACTTTGCTTAATCAACAATCTGAAACAGTATTATGTACCGTTCAACTCAAATTGAAGATGAAGAAAGAAGAAAAGAAGAAGGAGAAGATGCTTTGAAAATGAAATACATTTAGGTTATTTCAGTTATAGCATGGTGACTTTATATTCATATATCCAAGATGGCTTTGCTCATAGTCCTAAATTGAATTTATATGGATATGGATCTCAAGCACTTCTTTATGACAAACAGGATCTCACATTCGTTTGTATAATGGTTACTTAAGGCAGCGTTCATACAAACAGAATCTCACATCCGAATGCATAATGGTTACTTAAGGCAGCGTTCAATACAAACAGAATCTCACATCCGAATGTATAATGGTTACTTAAGGCAGCGTTCATACAAACAGAATCTCACATCCGAATGTATAATGGTTATTTAAGGCAGCGTTCATACAAACAGAATCTCACATCCGAATGTATAATGGTTACTTAAGGCAGCGTTCATACAAACATTTACAAATATTATAACCTATGTATAGGTATGCTATGCTAGGCCACCTATTTCATATTAGATTTCATCGGATGAAAAATTCCTGCTACAGAGAATTTTTAATTTTATTTTATATTATAGTGGACTATTGAAGAAATGAGAAGGGAAAATTAATTCTGGACCAGAATGTGAGAACATGCATGGTACAATAATTTCTCCCATCCTAATATCTGTTTTTTCAGCCAGAATGCAAAATAATTGTCTTTGAGTATTAACTAATCAAAATTTATCCCTCGTTTACTGATCGTATGGCAGTGGTCAAAACAAGAAATGAAAAGCACCTACAGAACATTAATATTGTATTATTTGGGACTCTAGGTACATGTACCTTGACTTTGCTTGGAACAAGTACTGTCTTGTAGGCCCCCTGTAGGAAGGGAGAGACTAGTCAGGCTTGGAGCACGTTTCATGCTTAGGTATGAACAGAGCACATCCCTCTCAACATGAATAAAGATGAGGATACTAAATGCGATCACTTCATTTCACATGTCTTCTAGGCATTGGTATAGAGAAGGACGAAACCAAAAAGTATTACAAGACTGCTGCTGATACCCTCATAACAAGTTACCCTTGGAATTTATTTACCTGTTATGTATTCCTTGAATGCAAGATGGCCATTATTAGATGCACATTATCATTAGATGTGGCAAGCGTGGGCGATGTCTGGGCCATTCAGGTTCCATGAATATATTCCAGCTTAAAACTGTCTCTCAATCTTTGTTCTATGTTTTCCTCCCTTTCCCCTTTCCACCTCTCTCTACCATAACATTACTCTACTCATCATTAATTCATGTCACCCACTTTTCTCTTTCTTGCAAAATATTTTCATTCCATTTCTATATTTTTCTTGTTGCTGTATTTCCATTTACTTCCTAAGCAAACAACTTCTCTTTTGAAATCCTTTTTATGTTAGCCATGTCTAGGTACCTGGATTCAACTCTCTATATATTTTTCATCTATTGTTTGTTCCAAATCCTTAGTCTGTTTTCCATTTTTCCAAAAGAAAACAAAAAGAGAATTATTTACATTTCTAGGAAATACCATCAAAATATAGTGAAAATAGCCCAAGGTGTATTTGTTTTGCATGAGAAAAACAATCAGGGCTGCTATATATAGAGAGTCGATATTGAAATAATAGATGCATTTTTTATTTTAAGTCTAATGTTCCTTTGAATTTCTAGTTATCAACGCAATCCACGTTCTGTTGTCATGTATACAGCAGGTTATACTCCTGACCATATTTTCTTGCACCCTGGAATAAAAACATCCTGATGTAATAAAAGAGAGACATATTGTGACATCACAATCACTTTGTAACATCATAATCACATTTATCAGGAAGAATATCAATCTTTGGATCAGTGTTGAGGAGGTTTTATATTGCTTTCAAATGTCAATGACTGTTCATTTCAGAAGAAATTTTATCAGTGTTGTGTATCAGCCAAAATGTCTTTTACAAGCTTGATCTTGTCAATTCTTCCTCAGAATTTGGGGCTCCAACACTTTATAGGGGTTTTAATGTGAGTGAGTACAATTTTTCCAGCAGAATAGCAACTACTTGTACACCTTCACGGTGACTATGTATATAATATATTCCAGCTTAAAATCTCTTTCACCTTACTTGCTTCCTTCCTGGTTTGTTCTTCCCCATCAACATTTTTATTTATTCCTTTATTTTTCATGAATATATCTCCCCAAATCCTCCCCTTACACATGTATACGGCCTGCGCAAAGAAGCCATTTATTTGTAAAATCCCGACCTGAAGTTCATTAACACATGATAATAATTTAGAGCAGAGTTATCAACATATTCATAATCTAAGTAGCATCCGAACTGTCAATGGAAATCCTGATGAATCTAGTGTGGGCGTGAGTGATGGGTGGATTGTCCCAGAAAAATGTAGAGATCAAACCATTTGATCTTTTCTCTTTATATTCAAATCATAACATAACAAACATATACATTCTAGGAAATGAAGATATAGTGATCAAACTCTTTCTCCCCAATGGCATATATTCCTTCATTTTCAGATTCATTTACTATACAATGAATTAGGTTATGTTGACATGATCAGAATAGCTAGGCCAATATGAAACTTTGTTTATAATGAATGCAAAGGAAAGTCATTTACTTCAATCAGAAAGAAAGTACCTGTGTGGGAAGCATGATGTATTAGACATTATCTGATTGAATATTTTTGACTATCTTTGTTGGCAAAGTGTCTGGTTTATAATCCTTGTAGTTCTTTGAACATGGATTGACTAGTTGCTTGTACATGAAAATGTTTTATACCTTCATTTCTGCATCATAATGTTCTCTTGGAATATAAAGTTGTATCATAGCTGGCATCAAGATTTAGTTCATAAAAGGAAAGTCTGGTTCAATATCCATGCTAACACACCAAGATGTAGTCTGTGAGGTTTAGAAATCTCTGCTAGATTTTATTTTCCATTGCACTTTCTGCACTGTAACAATCATACCAAGGGTTTTCTTCCTTTTCTTTTATTGACTGCTATTTCTCACTGAGGACTCTGATTGGCTGAGATTGTGAACCCAATCAGCCAATCAGTGATCAGCTAGATGTGTGACTGAAACATAATTATGAGCGAGAGAGGGAGACAGAGATAGGATAGAGATAAGGAGAGAAACAGAGACATATATAGTGGGGTGAGTGTGAGAGAGAGAGATAGAAAGAGAGTGAGAGAGATAGAGAGAGAGAAAGAGAGAGAAAGAGAGAGAGAGAGAGACAGAGAGAGAGACAGAGAGAGAGATAGCAGTCAGAGGCAAAAAGAGAGATAGATAGAAAAAGAGAAACAGAAACAGAGACATATATAGTGGGGGGTTAGTGTGTGAGAGAGAGAGAGAGAGAGAGAGAGAGAGAGAGAGTGAGAGAGAGGAGGGCGAGGGGAGAGAGAGAGGGAGAGAAATAAAGAATATGGGAGAGTGAGAGAGAGAGGGAGAGAAAGAGATGAAAATACCAATCAACATCCAGCTGTGCGTGCTATTTATCTACCTCTCTCTCTCTCTCTCACTCTCATCCTCCTAATAAGCCCCTCCCCATACTCATTGCTATGGTACTGATGTACTCTCTTCCGTGTTCTCTGATGATGCGATTGCACTGTCTGATATGTATGTATTATATTCTATCCTTACTGGTTGAGTAGTTATCTGATTATGTTCTACTAAATGCATGTTGGCAGATTAAATTCCGCACCTGTAAAATGCTACAACACCTCTGGCATTTGGATTTACATGGTATATATTCTTCAAGCATTAAACTCTTTTGTAATGTATTGTAACTCGTGATATTAGCTCTACCTTGTTGCCAGGAGCATTTCTTTCAAGATAAAAGCTTGAAACTTTGGTAAAGAGTTGTTTTCTCATCCAAACTGGTATAATACTTCAGAACATTTTTTTAATAATTCAAACAAATTCAGAGATTACATTGGACTAGGTTCTGAATCATCAAGTTAAATATTAAAGGACATTCTAGAAGCTTGAAAAGCACACTTGCCTTTCATTTAAACCAAATTTGATATTGATTTTCAACTGGTGTCAGCATTTTTGCTTATATTTCATATGTAATAATATTGGTTTGATTATGGTGTGTAACTGATTGCGATCAGAAAATGTGCAAGGAACTCGGAGGAACAGTGTTCATCATTATTTTTAAAGGAGCTAGCTATCACATGTGAATAGAAAACCTTAAATAATTTTGAATGATCTTTATTTAATTGACAGGAGCATCGGTGTTAAGGAGGCCTTGACTGGGAAGCTCCTTTCACACGTTCATGCAGGAAGAAGACCTATTGGATTACTGTATGTCATACAACGGTGGATGTGATCTCAGCTCAGCACTCTACAGATAGCCTGACTGTGGTATCATCATCATTATCGTCACTACCACCAATCTTGCTCGCTAGCCGCTCTGGAATGCTGGAGCATCATCGTCACGGCAGCATCCTCCTACAGCTCTCCTCCTGTCTCTCCTCGCTCTCCATCCGCTGCTTGAATCATCGGCACGCCAAACATGCCGCTCAAAGTTCGCACAACAAATTGGGGTCGGCTGGTTCTCTCGCGTGTCTCATCGCTTGATCAAGCTTCCTAGCTAGCTCCCTAGCTTGCTGGATGTAGAGACTGACTGTCATGAGATGTGACCGCCTGCCGGGGGTACAATCTTACACCTCTAGAGCTGTGCATATAGACTGACAACTGGAAGCATACAATGGAATATATTACTTTCTGGAACTTCTTATGATTCTATATTTTCAGTTTCCTGCAAACTTATAAAGATATTTGGTGAAAGGAAAGAACAAGTTGAGGAGATACTTAGGACTCAATTTATGAGGTAAGTTGCCACTATATTGCTGTTATTACTTTTAGAATTGCTCTTGTTTCATTTAGTGATGGTGTAAGTGGCTGTCTTTTGTGATTGTGTTTATTTAGCTGGCTTTAAGCTTAAAGCTATATGCTAGCATTGAGTTGAAGCGAAATGATCATGCCCAAAGTTTCTTTGCTTTTTTAAGTCGTGCCACAGAAGTTTGTTTCATACAGACAACAACAACAGCAGCATGAATCTTCTCTGAAGCAATTTAAAATGTCATGTAGGTCTAATAACTTACTATTGGATCCTGGAATACTTCTGCATGCATATAGGTACTAGAGCAATTTTCTCCTAAAGAGCTATTTATTATTTATTTAAAGAGCTAATGATATTTTACTCAATGGGTAAGCTACAATTTGATTCTGGTATTTATAAAGGCTTTCAGGAGACTCTATTCTGAATTTAACCTTGGACTATGTATTCAATATATTGTAAGATCCTGCAGCATCAATATTGACATTCATTGATTTCTTATATAAGGAAGAACATTGGAATAAAATTCATTAATATTCCGTTTAGTAAACATATCATCTGATTTCCTGGGGGTAAAAAACATCCATTGTGTTACAAATGACTGCAGCATCATGATTGACATTCATTGATTCCATTTAAAAGGAAAAACAGTGAAACAAAAAACATTAATATTCCCTTTTAGTATACATATCATCATATTTCTTCGGAGGAGCAACAAGGACTAAATAAATAATGCAAAACATGTTTTTCAAGCAATTGCTATATTGAATATGTTGAGGACACAAATAGCAAGGTATTTCTTATTTTATCAAAATGGAACATGATGATTCTGCTAATGGACTTTATGACTTATGAGTACATGCACTTTATTACAAACATGCAGTTAAATATGTGAACTTTGCTCTCATGTTTGAGAGAATTTCCTCCCTAATGACATTTTTTTTGGTGGTGTATTTATGTTCAATATTGCCAGGTATTGGTTGTTGGAGTGCATGTAGATAATTTCTATATGACTGCTCATTGCCATGCAAGGTACAGCTTAATGAGTTTTGCTGTCGCTTTATGAATTGGTTGTCCATGTATGTAGATGTAGCCTCACGTTCCATGTACATGTACTCTAAAGATTAGGCAATTACAGAGGAAAAAACAACCTCAGTTCAGTGCAGTATTAATATATCATATCACACTATTTCTGAGCACAATTGTAGTGTTAAACCAATGTGTCTTGTATGTCACTTGATGTTCAAAATAACAGGACACAAAATCAGTTAAAGGATTAATGTGCAGTGAGATAAAAGTAACAAAGAATACTCTTATATGTCATCTAGTTTAACTCTAAATTTTGATAATAAACTTGCCAAATAAACACAGATAACATTGTCCTCCCAAAGAAAGTTTCAAAACCTTTGTTTCGAATACATGAATGTTTCCATTTGTCTCCACTACAAAAGAAATGGATAGCGGTAACTGCACATGTCAGTCACAAACAACTTTTTAAATGATTATTTGTACTTTAGGAGTATATGAGCTGAGAGAAGACGAGTGAACCCTTTAAACAGCTGTATTTTTAAGCACTCTGATCAGTAACTAAGCTCTCATCATGCTCTCATCATGACCATCCTCAGGAGAGTGTTTCTCATATAAATATTACATGTGTTTTGATAGAATCAGAAAGATTTTAGACTCCTACGTTGTCCTCACCTGCTGGAAGTGAAGCTCATCCATTCTCATGAATTAATTAAAACTAACACTTAACCCTTTGCCTATGTGAACCGGGTTGTTCTTGTACTAAGCCAATGGGAATGAAAGGATTCAGTAGTCAAAGAGTTAACCCACTTGCTACCATTTGTTTTATGTATAGACTCGATCTAGGGCTTACGTATTCACTATGTTCAAAATTAAAGGGGAAGCGTATAAGTTGTGCATAAATTTGCTTTCACATAATGAATTATTTGTGGTAAAAACATATACTTCTCTCTCTCTTTCTCTCTACTTCCTTCTCTTTCTCTTTCTGCCTGTACTCCCTTCACTGCATTTCCAAATTTGATATTATAAGTCATAATGAGGATATGCCCTAACTTTGATAATTTAAAGGTAGTTTTCAACTTTATAAAATGTACAACTTGGGAAGACAGTATATGAAGCAAGATAGAGATGAATGCTGTGACAGTTGATGGCACCCTTTTGGTATAACTTCTCCCATCATGATAATACTTATGATTTTGAAGACACACAATAAATGCCACTGCATTAAGAAAAGAATTCTCATCGGAAATCAATTTGAATTTTTATCTTACTAAACATCTATATCTTCTTTTCCTTCAAACTCTTGGATGTCCCTTCTTGCATTGTTAGCCATCTCATTAAAATTTTCAACTGTTTGTTTGGCTTGTTTGACCTCGTTAAAAAGTGGAGAAGTAGTTTGCTACAGCCATTAAGAGTAGAATTATCATTTGAAATTAATTTGAATTTTTATCTTACTAAGCATCTATCATTTTCTTCAAACTTTGGGATGTGTTATTCTACATTCAATGCCAGCTCATTAAAATTTCAACTGCTTTTTGACCTTGTCAAAATGTGGAGAAGTATTTTGATATAGCCAGAATAAAATTCTCATTGGAAATTAATTTGAATTTGTATCTTACTAAACATCTATCATTTTTTTCTTCAAACTTTGGGAAGTGCTTTCCTACATTCTAGCTAGCTCATTAAATTTCAACTGCTTTTGTGACCTTGCCAAAATGTGGCAAAGTATTTTAATACAGCTAGAATAGAATTCTCATTGGAAATTAATTTGAATTTTTATCTTACTAAACATCTATCATTTCCTTCAAACTTTGGGATGTGCTTTCCTACATTCTAAGCTAGCTCATTAAAATTTCAAGTGCTGTTTTGACCTTACCAAAATGTGGCAAAGTATTTTGATACAGCTAATAGAGAATACCTGAATAAATATGAGATAGTTTATCATCAGCTGAATGATGTCTGTATGCATTACAGTGGTGAGCTTCGACCTACACAGCATGTCAATAAGCAGTGAACCTTTTATTATTTTAGAAAGTGATTTATGTTGATACAGATGGGATCACTCATATCTCAATTGTTTGTTGATGAGCTGTTCTCTATTAGCATTAGTGCTAGTGCATGCTGGTAAAGAGAAAATGAAAAATATACATTGGTACAGATGATGTGATATGTAAATCAAAGCTGTTTTAAGGTACCATGTTTTTTCTAGTTGATTCTGTAAACTATTAACCATATTGAGAAGAGAGGCAAACAGGTACACTGTATAAAGAAAGTAACTTAAAAGTAATTTTCTGATATGCAATTTATACGTGGTGAGATAACACAGAGTATATATAGTCTCTATTGGTGATTTCAGGTGTAATAATGGATCTTAAATTTTGAGAAGTTCTCTTTCATATCTCAATCAAATGAAAATGAGAGAGAGAGGGGAGAGGGAGAGAGAGGGGGGAGGTGGAGGAATATAAAGCGAGAGAGAGAGAGAGAGAGAGAGAGAGAGGGGGGGGGGGGGGAGGGAGGGAGAGAGATCAGGCAATGGTAAAGATAAACGAGGTATATATGAGAATACCAGACAGGCCTAGCTAGAACTATAAAGACTATATAAAGAGAAAGAGGTTCATAGTGTAAAAGAATATAACGTAATACATAGCAATTCAAGCGAGATGAAAATAGAATGAGAGTTAATTACTGAATTATCCTGTATAGATTGTCATTGAATTGTGTGATCATTACCTTTAAGTATGCATGATAGCAATCATGCAAGGTGCCTTTAATAGCCTTGTGTTCTACTATTCATCACCCTCTCTTATAATCTCTGATTAGCCATACACGTATATTCCATACATGTATTAACAACTCAGACTGATGTACAAAATATTGTTATGCCTGAAAGCCAAAAGATGTACAAATGAAATTCGCTTTAATTTTTACATCTTTCTTTCAATTAAAACTATTACACATCTCCCATTCATGTACTTTCCTCTTCCAGGTCACTTGTTGATGATAATTATGAGGGGAAAAAAGGCAATTTCATTGAATTGCAACAGTTCACCATTAAAGAGATAGTTTAACAATGTTAAATCTGAGACACACGGCCCTACGTGTTATCAGTGTCTGTGATATGGTGTAATATTGAAGCCCTAAAAAAATTGCGCTTCAAAATGATCAAGAAGTGCCTCAAAAAAGTAAAAATCTTTGAGTGACCGGTTATACCATACTCGTTTTCCCCAATTAGACTGTAGTGTTATGAAAACCGTCAGGCGAACGGTTTTCAAAATTTGTAATTCCAATCATAAATATCTTGATAATCAGACAGGCGATCAGCTTGTAAAAATCATGGGGTTCCTGACTGACCTAAAGGTTTATAATTATCATTGCATCATGAGCTAAATCCAGAATTTTGTTTCAGAATCTGAGACAAAGTTACCGGATCCCTTTAAAATATGTTCAGGTAGAAATATTATTTTTATCTGACTCTTCTCCTCTCCCTTTCAGTACCAGGTTCATGTCCAACTATACTCCTGAATTGGATTCCACATTTAGAACATTATGCCAATGATCCTCAGTTTTTAGCTTTTCCTACAACTGTATCATTGTCACTGTTCATTTTCTTTCCTCCCCCATTCCTTTCTTTCTTTCTTTCTTTCTATCTGTCTTTCTCTCTTGATTTGTTTCTTTACTTTCTCTGTCGCTTACCTCTTTGTTTTGTTTTCTTCCCTATGTGCCTCTCGTTGTATCTCTCTTTCCCTCTATTGTTTGTCTGTCATTGTCTTTTACTGCTTTCTGCACCAATCATCTTCATCAGGTCCTTGTCTAATTTAAACCTTTTCCCCTCCTCATATATTTTCTTTGTATCTTCCACAACTATTATATTCCTCTCTATATTCCACTCTTCTCCCCTATGGCATCACCATTTTATATAGCCTAGCTGTCCACATCCTCTTAGTTTCATTTTTTAAATCTTTGTACAAGTCATGTACAGTCAAAATAAGTATTGATCTTGAGAAGGAAAGTTGCAGTGGAAATTTTCACTTCCTTTTTTTCTCCTCGTTCTCACCATCATTTCCAACGGCCCACTGACGAGGCTCGATCTATATAGCTCATCCTAAATTTTCTAGCTGACAGGTTGAATGCACATCCTTATAATTGGTTAGACCAGGGCTTGTGTATATTGTTCGCCTAGAGTTCTTCTAACACGAGTGACCCTGGAGGTTGTTTACACAGCTGAATATTAAAGTATTTAGTTTTGTGATTATGATTTTACATCTAGTATTGACATTCAATGTACACGTACAAGACGGGGAGAATCCTATAGAATGAAGGGATTGGGGAAAGTTTCAAGTTTCGGGAAGAATTGTGCAATCCCTCCATGCTAGTTTTTCTTGGGGTAGATGAGTAGTATGTTTCTGTGTACGGAACCAGATAACAGTTAGGTAATGCTCCAGCCTTTATGTATAAATAGGTCAGAGAATGGGTTTATAATGGTTTTATGTCACATGTGAGACACTCCTCGCAGGCTTCCCCCACCCCCTCATCCCCACGAACTACAGTTTTTTTTGTATCAAAATGCAGTCAGTATCAAAAGCTTTAGAAGAGAATTGTTAAATGCGTCATGAGCTGTTAGTATAAATGTAAAATGAACATTTCAGTCATGCAGATCCTTGTGGTAGACTAACCCTCTCCCTCATCCTTTTCCTCTCTCTCTCTCTCTCTCTCTCTCTCTTAAGATTTTCTTTTTTCTAAAACACATTCTCCAGTGCCTTTTCATATGCTTCAAGAGAATTGTCCGTGTAAGGAATATATTTTGAGCAAATATCTTCGCTTTTCCTCGCGTCTTCAAGATGCCATTGTAACCCCTCACACCCACGATTTACACCTATCAGGCAAGGAGTGTTTACATTAGTGAAAGTATACATTTTATATCAACTCTATAGCAGGTATCTCTGGCTTGTAGGTTGGAATGGTTTTCCTTTTAGAGATTGATAGAGGGGGGAGGAATGAGAGAATTGATTCGATGTTCTACAAACCGCATGGCTGGAGTCGACCGTGCCCAGGCATGTGACAGAACTGATCAGCTCCGTGCGAACTAAGTAAAGAAAAATATTGATCTTAACCAAGTAGGCCAGCTCAAGCGAGATACTTGGGAAGATGATATTACAACTCGTGCAAACCTTCGAAGCGTAAAAATAGACGCCGTTTCCTCCCGGATCACCGGCTTGCGGCTGTTTTGGAAGCTTGTTACGACATGGTTGGGACTTGTCAATTTCATTCATGATTGGAAAGGGATGCTGGGTTTGATGGTTCCATGAGTTCGATAGAGTTAGGCAGCTTAATTCGCAACATTCCTCATACAATCAGAGTGACGGTGGGAATGGGTGTACCTTAATGTGGCAGGCTTCCTATGCAAATTATTATTGGCGAACCTAACTAACCTAGGATTGACCTGCCATCTTGGTTTTCAATCTCATTGTAGAATATAGAGATTCAGAGATATGGTAAAACAGTCGTCAAGGAAACCTTGACACCATGTTGTAATATCTGTAGAGCGCTTTGAGAGGGCATGCGGTCCTGAAATGCGCTATATAAGAAAGAACTATTATTATTATTATTATTAAGTCAATGAACCTGGGCAAGCCATTTTGTTTTGTGCCCAGCAAAATGAGGAGAAGTGATGTGTGAGAAATAAGAATGATAACCCTAAATACCTGCCAGCTCCTGATGCTTAATTTCTGCTAGTGTCCTTCACAATTTTGACCGTTTTTTTTTGTATTACATTTATGCTGCAAATTTCATTCCATTCAAGTATTTAACAATGAAAGTTATATATTCAGCCTTCAATTTTGTATATATTTTATTTATCATTATTATCAAGTATTAGGCGTCACATGTGCCTGGGAGGCAAAAAGCGAACTGAATCACTGTAACCCTCAGGTCTCTCCTCCCGGTATAACTGATTGGGGGGGGGGGGGGGATGTGCAGGTGAAGCACTATACACTGGGATTTCCCTGTACTCTTGTACAAATAGTGCAGTGGGTTCTTAACATGCAAAGGTGGTGACTCTCTTCTACACGGGGCCTCAATTTAACATCCTATCCGACGGACAGAGTGTTTTTGTCCACTTAACATAGCCTGCATCTATGAAATGGGAGGGGCACATTAACGCACAGCGCAGGCTTCAGTCATATGCCTGGGATGAATTCGAACCCACGATCTTTGGTTCGACAGGCTGACGCTTTACCGACTGAGCCAATTACTCCTCCCCCCCAAAAAAAAAACAAAAAAAAAAACACCCCTGCATATGCATTTGCACCCTTCTGTCATTCCTGCAATGGTTTATCCTCACTAACTTATTTCCAATACGAGGGAAATAAAAGGTATAATATATCTAGAGCTAGAATGCAACATGCCTTTAATTTCTTTAAAAGCGCTTGGGTAAAAAATACATGTACCCACTCAATCTGTCATGGCTTACCTGACTTTCTAGCTATCTTTGAGACTGCTGAATTGCATGGATCGCTGGATAGTAGCTTCAATGAAATGCACATGCGCCTGTTAAACCACTAGACCGAGAGTCATGTTTTACAAATCTCATGGAAAATTCATTCATCAAATAGACAAATTGGTTGGCAGGAAGCATGTTCATGAATGTTTCATTCACGCAAGCAAGGAACACCTAAAGGCTAATGTAAGGCCAATGTACAGCAATGCCTTCTTAATGCACTTCAGAAGTAGATAGCAATGTACTCTTAGCGCATGGCATCATTATTCCAGTTTCTCCTATATACATCAAACAGAATAAAAACTTTTAAGCACATTGTAGTTGAAATTTACACCGTCTGATAATATGAGTCTGTCTATTCAAATTTCTTTCTCTCTCTCTCTTTCTCTCACCCTCTCTCTCCCTCTTTCTCTGGCTCTCCCATTCTTGATATCTCTTCTCTCTTTCTGCCTGTCTATTTTCTTACATTCTCCTTCCATTAATATGTTTGCAAAGACTGTGTCTTCCTCCTTTTCTCTCTCTCTTTCCCTCCCTGCCTGCCTCCCTCTCTGTCTCCCTCTCCCCTCCCTCTCTCACCCCTCTCCCTCTCCCTCTCCCTCTCTCTCTTTCTCACTCTCTCCCTTCTCCCTCCTTCCTCCCTCTCTCTCTCTATGTTTTCTCAATATGATCTTCTACATACATTTATGTGTCAACCACTTGACTTTGTGTCACGATTACCAGGAAACTCTTGTCATAAAATTGTCATAAAATCCACTTTTATGGCATCATCAAGATTGTAATGATAAAGGTATCGCCATGATGGGCTATGTTTATTTTATGAATTCCTGGGAAAATCTGACGTTTATTACTCCATGGCATGGATGATATCATGTGTAACCTCCACAAATTTAAATTATGAGATCCTTGCCAAATTTGTGGTAAGCTACATGCTACTCGAAAATGAAGTCATCCTTATATAGCTTCCTCCAGAAATTTTTTTTTTTTTATTTTTAGAATTTGGAAGATTCAGTGCAATTCCATGCTGATTTCATGAACCAACATAGGAAAAGAAAGCTTTGGAAGTCCTGGAGATACAGTACATATCACTTCACTAAACTGATCCTACAAATCCACAAATTAATCTTTCTCTTTTTTGCAGCTACAACATAGATGAATCATAGTTGTGATTTTATGTTTATATTCTCTGTGGGCATTGATTTGATTTGATAATGGTTTCATTGAAGAAAAAAAGAATTACAGGCCCAAACGGCCGAATTGGGCAACGTTTTACAAAAACATTTGTAGCAAATGACGTCAAAATTAATAAACGGAACGGTAGTCAGTAAAATTGTATAAAATAATATTTAGATTTAAGAGAAGACAAGAAATGTTACCTTAAAACATTTTGCAGAGGGTTCATTCAGTTGTGGATCTCAACAACTGATGTTCATTTATTTTATATTATTGTGACTCACAGTTACTGCAAATAGCTCGCTTTCAGATTTTCTCTCAAGATCCTACTTTTCTGTTTCTATATTTTTCTTTCCTGGTTTTATTGAAACAAATACAAAGCCAGATTAGCCCTTTAAATGTTTCAGCCAGGATGAAATTGAAAAGCAACAGGATTGTGATAAATGGATTTTGATTGAGTGTCTGTTGCCTCCACCACCACTAAATTTCATTTCACTTCACTTCAGGACTGCAATTATTTTAATGTACATGCCACATGGATGTGTATATCATACCACTTTTCTGCATCAGTAGCCCCCAAGCTTGGCCAATAACATATACATCCATCAAATACCACAATGACGAATAGTGGTTGGAGAGGACGCATGAATGTAGATTGTGTAAAGCATGGAAACCATTATTGCTCTGACACCCAACTTGAGAATATTATTAAACAAAGGAGAATGCACTTTCACAGAAAACTAACCTAGGTATTGTAAGCTTATCAAAAAAAGTATTCAAACATTGAGAAGCCAGGGTTAGTCAGCCATGCTTGACAAAGATTGGTTGTATAATGCTTCAAGTTCAATGTAATACTGTATCTTCAGTTGATAAACACTTCTTTATTTGAAATACAATTTGATAAGGACAAAATTTTACATCATCATCATCATCATCATTGAGTAGTTTTAATACATTTTCTTCCTTTGAGAAAAATGTCTGTACTTTTTGTTATTTTATTTTCTCCCAAACATCAATGAAATCAATGATCATTTTAAAATGTTTGAGGTAGTGGATTTAGAAGGGAGTCTCTAGGTATATAGCTATAAATATGTACCTATATACTTTCAATTACTTTCTCATCCTCTTCATTTCAAATTGTGAGGAATTTCTGATTTCCTACTAAAATATTGAGAAAATGCCAAATTTGGTGATTGTGATATTGGAAGGAGTTGGCTTGCAGAAACATTGTGCTTTATTAAAGTGTATCATCTGTTTAGAGCCAGAGGGGCCTTAAATCTGTGTTAAGGTTAACGCCCTTTTAGCTCCAAACAGACAATATCATCAATGGTGTCCTTGTGGCTGGCATGGTGCCATAGTAGCTTTCAGATTCTGTCCACTTGTCTCTATATCACGTTTATCTAGGCTTGCCACTAGATATGTACATATCGTACCCCACTATCGTACCCCACTATACGATCGTGATTTGCAGGATGTCGCGTTTATCGTCCCTTCACGATTCAAAATAAAGGCCTTGTGTCTGCCCAGCTGTTTTGACCCGGGAAGCAAACAGTTTCTCGGAGGTCAACTTAACACACATGCTTGTACACAACACCTGGGTGGTCATATTTGTATGTGAGGTTCAAAGCAGCTTTGCGTTTATCGATCTCTCAGAAACGTGATTCTGGCTGTATGTCACATTCAAAACGCACCTTTTTGCGTCTTTAGATATGCCCATATCTAAAGACGTTTGAAAAAGGCTTTGCGTTTATCTACTTCTAAATTTGCCTGAAAGACGTTTGAGAAACCTGATTCTAGCCAAAAATTTGCTAGATAAACGCAACCTATGATGCACTCATATTGCATACCGGTAGGTAGAATATGACCCTTAGCAGCAGTCAAGGTTTCTAGTGGAAAGCTGAATAAATAATCTGGATTCTGGTTGCCAACCTCCTGACATTGCGTATTCCTGTACTTATCTTGTAGGCCCGTTAAAATTTTCCTTTTCTTTCTTAGTAGTGGTACGTATACCATTATTTGTCTTTCTTTTTTCTGTTTATATTTAAGTGAAAGTAATCAAAGAAATCTTTTTGAAGTCACCCTTAAAGTATTATGAATAAACAAAGAAAATAAAAATTGAATGCAAATTCCCTCCTGTTGCAAAAATAATTTAATGATAATAACATTTTTGCATTGTAATTTTTTTTGTGCCAAAGTTAAATGGATAGGGAAACACAATAACACTATTTTATTCATTTTAGAAGTATACGCTACTTCAAGCATTTTTTTAATTTGAAGAGCGTGGTACAATTGTTAGCTATAGAAAACAGTGACAGTATCCAGAGCAATTTAGAACCATATAAATACATACATGTACAAACATTTCATCATATTGTGATATGTGTGTTATACATAAACCGAATATTGTTATATCAAGAACATATTTTAGTCACAAATTTTGTGCTGTACTCATTCATGTTGAGGATATATAAAATGTTGAATGCATTTAATACCATGATTGTGAATTAGATTTCATTAATAAACATAATCAAGTAAAACACAGGTTGGATTGGTCAAAATGAACCATACTTGTAGCTAATTCAGGGAATCAATAAACCTCCTTTCATAACATCTAGACCAACTCAATATATTTCATCACTTTGGGTCAAGCTTAATTTCCACTCAACGATTGATTTGGTGTGCTGAAGTGGGTGGCTATCGATTGCTCAATTCTATTTTGACTGTGGATGGATTGACGCATTATGTGAGGGAGGCTGGTGGAGGGACCATGCATTGTTTATCTTTAATTGAGCTTTCCAGGATTAATGGAGTTACCAGGGATGATTGATTTAAGGCCAGCTATTCAGACAAGTTTTTTTGACAAGGATAGGGAGGATCTCTGACAAAGACCTAAACAACTTCCTTTTACCATGGACCTACCATGCTTGTACCATTCAATTCAATTCAATTCATTTTATTCATTTCCATTTTCAATAAAAACAATAAAAAGGTATATCCAATGATAAGCATTTGCAATATATAAGAAAATGAAAATAGGGAACTAAAAAATAAGGCCAAATGGCCTTGTGGAGGCATAGTTCCCTGAACAGTAGTACAAAAAAGAAAGAAAGAAGAAACATACATGACAAAACATGACAGGGACATCGTTCATGGCAGGTAATACAAATGGAAATAATCATTACAAAATCATAGGTTCAAAAACAGTTATAGGTAATGGACCTACCATGCTTGTACTGTATCAAGAAGGGAGCAGGATTATATCAGATATTTTGATCATTTTTTATTCATATTCCTTTGAAAGAATTAGTGTCATGTCAAACATGTATTTCAAAAGGTGTATCTATTAGACATGTGTTTTATAACATGGAATCCATTTGCATATGAAGATACATTGCAACATTAAATTGAATTTCTTTAATTTTATTTTAGTCAAATTCTAACCCTCACCTCATTCATGTATCAATTGAGATGACTCAATTTAGCATTGATTGTACAATTCATTGTTTGCCGACAGGTTAAATGGCCTCTAGCAGATCCTTTCATTTTTAATTTTCTTGCTTCTTTTATTTAATCCAATTCTATAATGTATCGATAACTTGTTCCTATTGTTTTGTATTTTGTTCAAAAGCTCACGTAAACTGAATTTAATGAACTAAATATGTGTGATTGAGAGGGGGAAATTATGAAAGTATGGAGGTTCATTGACAGAAGTAAATGTGTAGTGTAGAACCTCTTGACGTCATATAAGTACATGTATCACCTTATGTAAACTAATTAGCAATCACTTTGAGAGGAAACGATAGATACTGCATATGGCAAAACAAATATTGCACAATAGAAACAAAGTTAGACCTCTTTTTTGGCAAGGGACAGTTGCATTACAGTATAATGTACATCTACTAAATTGTTATCAAATCAATATCTTGATAGAGGGAGACCGTAGTTTGTCTTTTTAGTTTGTTCAGTCATTCCATATGTAATTTAATAAAGTTAAGACAGTGAGGTGATGCAAATAGAGTTATGGGTAAATTATTTCTTGTGACGAACGAGGGGCACGTTATCAGATAACCTTTCACTATTTAGTAGGTCAATATTTCTACATACCCTTAACCTGTGGTTGAATAGCTAAGTGAGGAAACTGAAGCACTTGACAAGACCCTCTTAAGGCGCGTCTTCATCATCTCGAAATTGCCAAATAGCCTGCTATTTCTGATTTGGGAAATAATCCTGAAGTTACAAATCGCGTCCTCATCAGCTCGGGATTCGACCTCAAGAGAAATTAACTCAAGATATTTTGCTCAGTGTTAGCGCATAGTGCGAGTCTTAGGTCTGGTGAAAACGCACCGGACAAATAGCTGGATATTTTGCCAAATAGTGGGATATTTTGCACACTATCCCAAGATATCTTGGGATGACAATCCCGACCAAACATCCCGCTAATTGCTACTTCTGTCTGATGAAGACGCAAATTAGCTTGATAGTTTGCGGTCAGGGTAGTTCAAATAGCTGGATATTTGACAATCGCGAGATAGTGAAGACAGGCCTTTTGAGCTTGATGAGCAGGTTACTTTGAATCTTTCATGAAGTTTATTTTGAGAACTGGTGAGGGATAATAAGACGTTCTCAAGTGCTTTTGAGGTTGTGGATATGGATTGATTAAGAGATTGTACAAATATTCCTGATCGATATCGCCATGGTTTGTCAGGGTAGGGTTGATGAGATTAAGGGTACATGTAAGCTGTCAATCAGACTGATTCCCAGGTTGAAAGATCCATGTAGTTTCACTGTGACTTTCAGTGGTTGAATTCATGCATCTGAGGTTATTTTCTTTAATGGTTTATGCCAAACTAAAGACTAAAGGAATTAAAGGCTTAATGTCAGCCTGAGGGTGAAGGGCAATTGCATATAGATTATTTCTTTCCACCAAATAGGACAGCTACAAGTGTAGGTTACCATCTCTCGTTGACAAGTCTTTAAGAGTACTTATAAGAGTCCAACTAGGACTCTGTCAGGCAAAACCATTATTGTGCATTGTACATATAAAGAAATAATCTGCCTCTTTTGTAATTCTCCACTTCTAAGCATGTTGTGGAAATGCTTTTTTAAAGATATTAAACATATTGAGGAAAGCTCAAAATATACCATCAATATATCAATACCATCTATTCAAAGCAAATGCAGGTTTACCTTAAAGTCAAAGTGCTTGTTTATTTTGGCAAAGCCCCCCAAATGTTAAATGGTATCTCTTACAGGGCACATATACATAGGGAAATAATGATGCCATGCCTGGTGACAGACACAGGCAGTCAGACAGAGCATATATATCAAGTACAATAGAGGTGTTGTGGTCTACGTGTAGTTGATCAGTCTCTGGACTTAACCTGTTAACTACAAGGGATGAGGTTCAAATCCCTGCTGCATCACTAACGCCCTGCCACACTCAACCAAGGTGCAGTATTAAAGTGGGTACCTTGCAGAATTGATTCCTTGAACGTACTTAATGCTATGGTTTCTTGAGCTTAAGCTGGGGTAATAATATCCAAAGTCCTTCAGAAGCATTTAGAGATGTTTAGTCATATTGTGACATGCACTTTACAGCAGTGGCATATTATCATTATCAACATTAAGATATTTTTAAACATGTCACAGTATTGTAACCATCTCATTACCAAAGGCGCGATAGCTCAGTCAGTAGAGCAGAGGTCTCGTAATACGGACGGTGACCCGTGTTTAAAACCAAGTCGATGCTCTAGTGCCCTTGAAAGGCATTAATCCTCATTACCAGGTTCCTCGGAGAGGACCTAATGCTGTATGTCCTCTGGTTGCTTACTAACATGCATTTATGCTTTCATAGCAGTCAGGTAAAATAACCACCAACAATACCAACATCATTTTATCATGAAGATGTTTTTAAAGATGTCACATTCTTGTGA
Source organism: Strongylocentrotus droebachiensis (assembly GCA_035222895.1). NCBI lineage: Eukaryota > Metazoa > Echinodermata > Echinoidea > Camarodonta > Strongylocentrotidae > Strongylocentrotus > Strongylocentrotus droebachiensis. Next base: position 41,434 of record JAVYIG010003801.1, read on the forward strand.
CCATCTCATTATCACTATCTCATGCAGATGAAATGGTTGATCTTGGGTAGATATGAACTCACTCTCTAGTCTATTTGATAATAATACAACTATGACTTATCAGTTCAAAGCCACCTGCAAGTCATAATCAGAAGGATGCTCTGGCTATTTTCTTTAGCTGAAAACAAATCTTACTTACACCTGTCAATGTTGTCATACTTTATTGTACTTTAATTGGACTTTGTTTGTTATTACAGTTAGCTTTGTTCCTGATTAGAATGTACATGTATCTAGGAGGGTGAGGGAAGATACAAATATGTATTTCACACTGTTCTCATGTTCCATAAGAATATTCACTCCTGTATGTTTCTATTTTTTCATTTTTTAAAATGATTATTTACTTTCTGTGTGACATTATATAGATTCCATACTGCATGCATCTCTATTTAGCATTAGTCTTGGATGGTGTCACATAATAAAAACATCACACATGTATGCATGATCACTTTAAAAACGGATATAATATGTTCTAGTGTACGGCAATCTTCTTCTTTTTTCCTTCCTAGGAAACCACACCTTGTAATGTAACTTTCAAGAATCTGTGAAGCATATCAAAGGCAGTGACCTACACCTCATAATGTAAGCTTGTTTCTGCTTGCATGATCAGTTTTCCTACTGATGATGTTAGTTGCCATGTAAGAGAATTCTTGTTGTTTGTCAAGGGAGGTGAATCACATAACAATGTGAGCTGGAATCTGAGTAGCATACCCATTATAGACAGGCTTGGCAGTACCTGGATGATTTGAATATATAATAGATGGAGGTAGGAACAGGAAGGGAGGATATGGACAGAGATAGATGATGGTGAGAGATATAGGGAGATAAACAGATATTAGCGAACACCCATTAACTCTCTCCTATCATCTCTTTCTCTCTTAATACTTTTTCTCAATCATTCTCACTCCATTTATTTATCTATTCATCAATCTTTCTGCCTTTTCTCCCGTCTCTATTTTTCTAAAATACATGTTTGCTCATACATAATACTGTTTGGGCAAATATTCACATAATTGTCTGGACACTGAAATCATAGAGATGTGAGGGACAATGAATGGAAATATAAACATGATGAGAGGGAAAAGAAATCAAAAGATAGAGCGGGTAGCAAGAAAAAGGGCAAAACAAAATCGAAATACAGATAGAGAGAGAGAGAGAGAGAGTGGGAGAGAGAGAGAGAGAGAGAGAGAGAGAGAGTGAGGGGGAGCAAATATTATGAACAATGAGGAAAGCAAGACAGAGAGTTAGGAAGAGATGAAGAGGTAAAGATGAGAGAGAAAGGGAAAAGCATGAGGAATAAGGGGAGGTAACAAGGAAGGAGAAGAGGGAAATAGATATAGCGAGAGAGAGAAAGAGAGAGAGAGAGAGAGAGTGAGGGGAAGGGGGCACAAATTATTAACATTGAGGAAAGCAAAACAGGGGAAAGAGATGAAGAGGTAAAGATGAGAGAGAAAGGAGAATGCATGAGAAATAGGGGGAAATAACTAGGAAGAAGAAGGGGAAATGGATATAGTGAGAAAGAGACAGAGATAGAGCGAGAAAGAAAGAGTGAGTGAGTGAGTGAGAGTGAGAGAGAGAGGGAGAGAGAGAGAGAGAGAGAGAGTTGATGGCGTGCATTCTGTGTGGCATGGTTTATTTTGTTTGAAGTTTCATCATGTGTCATCATTACAGCTCGCAGACTCCAATTACCATCACATTCCATTCATCAATACATGTCATCCTCTATCACCATCTCACTGACCTCCATCTCAACTTCTCACTTCATTTGTTCCATCTCACCTTCTCTCTCTCTCTCTGTCTCTCCCTCTCTCTCTCTTTCTCTCTCTCTCTCTCTCTTAAACACACACACTCACCCACACTGACTCTCTCTCTCTCTCTCACACACACACACACTCACCCACACAGACCCACTCTCTCTCTCTCTCGCACACACACAACGCACACACACACACACACCCACACGGACACACACACTCTCTCTCTCTCTCTCTCTATCTTTCTATCTTCCACCCAATCTATCATCCAAGGATCTGTCAGTCAACCAGCTCATTTATCTTTCCATTCATATATGTAATTGGTTTTCCTCATTCTCTCTCTCTCTTTCTCTCTCTTCCTATGAACCATTTCATAATTCCTGAACTCAATCAAAGCTTTCTCATCCACCACTGTCTATAATCAGCCCAGGTAGTACTGACTCTATTTCTGTTTCACTACAATCTCAATCAATGTCAGTCTTATTTTAACTCCATTGATCAATTTCATCTGAGGCGTATTTCCTCGCCCCCTTCCTCCCCAGCTTTTTTCCAGATAGCTCAACCCCCCTCTCTCGCTCTCTCTCTCTCCCCTTCCCTGTATCCCATCCTCCTCCTATCAAGTTTTTCTTCTCCCATGTCTCTGCATCTTTGTCTTCTATGTTTCAACTCACTTTCTTCTATCACTGTTTCATAACACATCTAGACTCTAGTGCCCTCTTACACATTTACATTTTATGACTTCTGTTTCAATTCTAATCATTCTTCACAAAAAGAAGATTTACCCACTCTGAACTCTAACCCAGTTCCCGCTAATTATCCACCGATTCAGTTAACACTTCCCAATCCCATTACCATAATCCATTAAGCTAAGCTAATCATATAAACACCCATACAATTCATATCTATAATACCAGCAATATCTCACAAATTGAACCCAAACTTGTTTTGTTTTCCTTCTCTTTATAATCTTGTTTCCTCTACTCTCTCCTGTGTTATCTTAACCACTTCTCAAGCCCAATTTAGGCGAGTGGTACTTACACAGAATGATGCATTGCCATGGAGTTCATTATGGACGCTATGGGCAGATAGTTAAGTGGAAGAGCAGGCCATGACAGCACTTAAGATTTACTAATAGGTCCTTTACTTGTCATCGAGCGTGCATATCCTCATAAAAGAATAAAACACATGTCCTGTTTATAGATACATATTTCATGGAGACTGTAAATGATGCACATCTTAATACACAGGGGTACTTCATTGGTCAGACGAAAGTTCACCCAGAGTACAGCTGAATATTCTGAACCTTTTTTTTTGGGGGGGGGGGGGATTTTAGAATGATCAATTACATTTTCTTTTTCATTTTTAAGTAGTAATTATCAGACAAAGAGCTATTAATTGATTTGTTAAAAGATTTGTATACATTTCTCAGACTTAATAAACAGACTGTCCAGTCTGTTTATTAAGTCTGCTTAAAATATTTATTATCATTTTAGGAATCATTTCTTGAAAGTTGTTTGACTAATTTTTATTGTCATTGTCACTATCATAATACTTTGTTAACTCTTGATATGTATTTGTCTCCTTTGCTCTTTACCAATGCTATTATCCCTTTAGAGATCAACACTGCATCATTCCCCCCTCTCTCTCTCTCTCTCTCCCCTCCCTCCTTTGCTCTCTTCCTCCCTCCTTCCTTTATCCCTCACTCTCTTGCTCTTCATTTCTGTTCCTTTATCTCTTTCCCTCCCTATCACTCTTCCATTTTCCCCGCGTTACCCTTTCTCCATCACCTGATCCCTTTCTTAGTACATTTAAATTTCAGACTTGACTAAAAAATGATATTATTGATCATGTTTGCCAGTTGATTCTAGTTCCCTGTCCCTCCATACCCAGCCTTCCTTTTCTTCTCAACTCGTTTTCCTTCCCTTTCTATAGATTTCATTTAACAACTACCAATCCTCTCTCGGACCTGTTTTACAAGTATAATACATTGCCAGGAGTAAAAAATCTACTCTCCATCTAAGTAGGGTGGTGTAGTTGAAAACTAAAACCTTTTAGCGAAAAGATATTGTAATAAAACTGGTTGACAATGTCCTGATATTGTTCTTTGCAAGATATGTGGATGGTTTCCATCCATAATTCTTGAAGCATCAGAGTCAATATGAATTAAATTGAATTGAATTGATTTATTGTCCATGAAAAATGGAAATTCGTTGTTCACTGGTACACAAAATGTACACAATTTTACAGATTATAAAACAAAATAACAACATAAATCAATGGCTTTATATCCAAAAATACAATGTGATTACTTGCCTAGGGATGGAGGAAAGCAATAAATAGTACAATGTCTACATTACTTGCCTTCGTTTTACCCTACTGTTGTAAATGTGAATCGAATCTGAAAGAAATAAAGGATTGTGGAATTGAGTCTATCAGTCATGAGCTGTCTGCCCCACCCTACTCCCAGGGGCCTGCCTACACCACACATAAACCTCATAGAGGTTCATAGAAACACCTGCATAATACAAGCAGCTTGTCATGGGAGAGGGGGCATCATCTTCTTCTATCTTCTTTCTTACTATTGTCCATTACAGAAGGGAACCCTTGCCCTGGATTAGGTAAAATTTCCACCTCATATTTGACATCTTGCACACGAGGTGCAAAAGTACTTACAGCAGTTTAGAATTATTAGCATCTTGCTATTTCTATCTGTCTATTAAAGTATCTTATCCTGGTTGGGAGGTTGATTGCAACATCTCTCCATTTCACTCTATCTTCTGCCATTCTGGTGCACTCTTGCAGTTTTAGTCCTCTCCAGTTCTTGACATTCTCTTTGACCAGTTGATTCTGGGTCTCCCTCTAGGTCTACTTCCTTCCACTCTTCCTTCTAATAATCCTTTAAGAGGCTTTGGTGCCTTTAACATGAATAACAAGTATTTGACTTTTCTCTTTGACTAATCCTACCAGTGCAATTTGTTTACTCCCTGCCAATTGTTATCTCTTTGTGGGTTTTCATTCGTTTCCAGGATATTTTCATCATTTCAAAATATGTTATTCTATTTTCCACGGCCTTGCTTATTGTCCATGAATAATAAGAAATATCTGAAGAGTATATATGGGCCGTGTCAAACTGCACACGAGCTTTAAGAATTCCTCATCATTTTGTCCGTTTCTTGAGATCGTCTTCATGATGCAGAAAAGGGTTTTACATGAATGTAGAACACATAGAGAATGATGCTTCAGGATGATTATTATTCATTGAAAGCTTCTCACTGATGAAGATGGGAGGAACACGATACTCTGATTACCATCCTTTTACCAATGGATATGAGAATGGGTCGCTAGGCCTGTCCTCATCGGCTTGATTTTGCCAAATAACCAGCTGTTGTTTTGACTATCCCGATCGCAAATTAGCCAGTGAATTTCAGCCCGCAGTTGCAATAAGCGGGATATTTGGTAGAGAAAACCTTGGTCTTGTTTCCAAAACATCCTGCTATTTGGGAAATAGCGGGCTAATTTGAGAAGATATCCTGAGTCTGAAAATAGCAGGTTATTTGGCAAAATCGAGCTGATTAAGGCAGGCCTATAGAGAAGGTTGAGAGACGGTCGCAGAACCTCTTTTTTTTCCTTCCAGACTCCAGGAACACTCATGAAAATTCATACACAAATTGAGATGAAAAGAAACATTAATGTCGAGGATTCGTCTTGAAAGATTTTTATCATGTGTTATCAAAATGCTGAGAGCCAAAGGGTATTAACTCCATTTCTTTCGTAGTTGTAGCCCCAGTTCTTCTGCATGAATATTCAATCGAAAATTGAGATAAAGAGCAAAGAAAGGCAAGAACTATTAAGTTTCAACAAGTTCTATTCTATCTAGTTTATGTTTACTGTAAATAGCTACCTTCCTTTGTGTACACAAACAGCCCAAAATATTGATTATTGTCAAAATAATAATTCAACTGCTATTTAAGTCTACCAACTTGAGAAACTTATTACATGTACATTCAATGCTTGAATGGGACATTGTATGTTACATTTAAGTCAGATAGCATGGTGAACATGTTCAACCACTTTCACACAGTAAGTGGCAGATCTACATCATTTGTATATCAATTGACATTTGGTAGTTCAGTTTTTCTCTCTCTGATTGTATACACGTATACACGTATGTATTGACTCATCAATATGCTTCCACAGTTAATCTGTAGTACGAGAAGATAATGTTGAACATCGTCAGTGATGGGTTAATAACACCAATCAAGAAATCCTTGGAGAAAGAGAGAGGGGGAGAGGAAAAGAGATAGAGAGCGAAATAGAGTGAGATGAGAGAGAGAGAGAGAGAGAGAAGGAGAGAGAGAAGGAGAGAGATAGAGAGAGAGAGAGAGAGAGATAGAGTGTGAGGAGTGAGAGAGAGAGAGAGAAAGGGAGAGAGAAAAAAAGGGGAGAGATATAGAGTGAAAAGAGAGAGAGAGAGATAGAGAGGGAGAGAGAGAGAGATAGATATAGAGTGAGAGAGGGAGAGAGAGAGAGGGGGAGAGAGAGAGAAAAGGGAGAGAGAAATAGAGTGAGATGAGAGATAAAGAGAGGAGAGATAGAGAGGAGAGAGAGAGAGAGATGATGATGATGAGACTAGAAGATGGACGACACGTCACCTAGACATCCCTAGATGATGCCTAATAAAGTGGAAAATGGTTCCAGATTAGTGAGAGGGGCCAATGTCAGTGCACATGATGCAAACCCACATCCATTTACATTTTAGCTTGATTAGATTAGCCAAGTGCATGATGAGAACATTCAATCTGCTCTCTTTGGGACAGTTTGCCTTGGTATGTTGATAAATGAGGCCTAATTTAAAAGATGAATTAAGGGTAATTGTGTTGAGACGACGACAATGATGATGATGAGGATGATGACAAGGATGAGGATGAGAAGGATGATTGCCATGCTGGTGATGTTGGCTGTATTCAGTTTTAAATGCTTCTGTTGCTTGGAAATATATTTACATAGTTAAATGATGTGTTAAATGTTGGGCAATTGACAAAGGAAAATATCTACAGTATACAATGTCTTTTCATGGTAAAATGTCATAAGTTGGATTCTTAACAGTTTACATTATTTGATTAGAATCAGATGGGTTGTAACTCTAAATGTTAAAGTATATGGTTAAGTAGTTAAAACCTTACTTGCTCCAAACAGACATTGTATAGACTGGCTGTAATCAATTCAATTCAATTTTGTTTCAATCCAATTTAATTTATTCAAGTCCATTAAAAAAGTACATTGAAAACACATTGTAAATTGAGAACATAATTACATGTAGGATTGTGGTAGGATACACAGTATACATTAAACTCTGCAACGTATTCTTAGATTTGTACAAGATCGAACCTTGCGTCCATGACATATAAAGTCAAAGATGATGAATCTTCTTTCTCTCACCATGGAGGTAACCATCTCATATCCATAGAAGATGTTAACCTAGCTCCAGGCACCCAGCAGACATGTAGCATGTGTTAGTATCGGTATGCAACAATTGGCACTTCAGCTGGTAGACTTAAAAGGTCACGAGAAGAGGTTTTAGAGATAAGAGCTTTGATATCATATCAGTACTATCATCAGATTCAGAAGGACGTTAATTCACATCCTTTTATTCAGAGTTAGTACCCTTGTGACTCTCATCAGATGACATTATGGATATATTTCTGCTGTTTTCATGTCAGGTGTCCGCGTTGATGTTTGATTACTTTATTTCCGATGTCATTGAAGTCGTTTGCTCCCCATGGAGACAGGGGGGGACCGATCCATCTCCAAAATCTTCAAGATTGGGGGGGGGGGGGTAGGAGGGGAGTAGGGGGTGTGCATTAATCTCTTTTTGTGGAAATACTCAAATGACTAACACTCAATATTTATTGAAAACTACATGTACTTCCTATTATAGTATCCTATGTTAGATAACAGTTTTTGAGACTTGAATAAGTAATTACCATGTACATGTAAAAAAACAAGAATTTTAAAACTTGTTTAAATAAATCAAGTAGTTTTTAAATGCATTTTATGAATGCACTCAGAAAGGCGAACTGTAGCTGATACACCCAGTAGTTATCAAAAGAACTTGAGGAAAAGTGAGGGGACTCTCAGAAATATCTAAATATTCATTTACCAAAATGTTTGCTTTTGCAACTGAAATTCTTTTTCATAAAGAAAAGCTTAAAACATGTGATTCAGGTGTACTGTACATTGTGCCCTTATCCATTTGATACATTATTCAGGAAGAAAAAAAAAACCCCAAAACATTCAAATGAGGCTGATCATGGTGTTGTTGTGATGGAGAGGGTGTGCATTGAGTGGGAGGTTATGACTAAAACATCCGGTACTGTTCTCATGCATGCATCACACTCGACCACATAACCATTCTGTAATGCTGAGGGGTATACCATGCCATGCTCTGATGAAGCCTCATGTAAAGGAGACCATAGCGGTGAACCAATCATGAAAAGAACATTAAACCTGATTAATGCATGATGTAGATTAATGCGCGTCACTCATGTTAAAGATAATATCCACACCATTATTTTGCAAAGTCTCTATGGTCTATACCTTTGATGAGAGCTTTGGCCTAGCTCCAGTGATATGGTGGTAAAGCATTTGAAAAGAGTTTCCTCCTACCAGTACCCATTTGCTTCTCCTGGGTGAAGAGTGGCAACTGTCCTGCCAAATGGCCCAAGAGTGGTGAAGCAGGGATTCAAGCCCCATACCTTGCAATCCTCATGCAGTCAGTGATATATCCCTGCACTAGACCACAACACATCTACCCTTAGAACATTATTAAAGATTCTTTTTCCACATAAGCCCTTGAAACGAGTGATAAGTTAACTGTTCAACAATATTTATTCATTCAATTATAAATGCAGCAGATTCAGTAAAACTCTGGACAATAATAATATTATCATCTGTTGAGATCCAGATGAAGTGTCACTTCTGTTTTAACCCATTAAATCGTTCCTGTTTTCACGAAGTGACGTTAGTGAGGAAAATCTAAACGCAAAGTGTATGTGATTTTCATTCACTACCGTCACTTCGTGAAAATAGGGACGATTTGTTACAAGATCCAAGTGGTCCCTGTATTAAGCATACATGAACGAGAGAAGTCAGAAGTCCATGGGTTAAGGACATGAATTAACACCCTTCTGTCTCTTAACAGATGGTGTTTTACATCCAGCAAATTGAATAGAAAGTCTGTGTGACAAGTTATATTCATAAACAGATGTGTTTTATCTGTCTCACTCTCTTCCTTCCTAGTGCATATTCTCATTTCCCATATTAAACCTCATTGCAAATCAATATGCCGCTATCTTTGATGTTCATAAATTCATCGATTGATATCGGCACGATACAAAGGAGGTTGTAAGGCAATGTATCAATTGGTTTTCAATTGGCCTTCATTGACTAATGCACCATGGAGAAACAGGCAATAGCCTTCACACATTATGAATCTTTTATAGAAATATTGTTATGAAAAAGATAAATCGATGGGTAAATGTAGGTTTTGCAATATTTTCAATTGGCCATTAATGAGCAATGCAGCATAGGCCAACAAACATTTGCCTTCCAATTGTTAAAGAATCTTCTAGAGAAGTAGTTTTGTGTAAAATACTATGAACATTAATGAAAAAATATACATTTGTATGGATTTATATAAATTAGAATTCTTTGGGAAAAAATGGCATGGATCTTTAAGGGGAAAATCTGTCTTCAACTTTTGTATTGTTTTTTTTTTTTACATGGTGGACTTCATCTATATGTATTATTTCACTGTTATTTTGTCCTCTATAATGTGTATTTCATTATGCTCATACAGATACATATAGAAATACCATACTTCAAAACCTGGTGTCATACAATATCAGATTAATTTGTTGATCCCATGTAAGACACATGTATGTTTTAAAACTTTGTAATGAACAAATAATTAAAAGGCCATGACATTGTTTATTGAATGTTGATGCATGTTGCCAATATGGCAAGCTTGATGGCACCCTTTCAAGCCTGTAACCAAGAATACTTGTTCCAACGCTCTGGAAATAATCAAACAATCATCTGTCTGAAGAGATAATTTTGGAAGGAATGAACTGGTCTGAAATAACCTTGAACTCAAAGTCTGTTTTTATTGACATCCGTTTATGATCAATTTATTTGTGTGGAGACAAAAAATGTAATTATTGTTGTAATTTGAAAATACTCTTTTGTTTGTTACATGTAGCAATAAAAACATCAATAAAAGTTGTCCAAAATACAACTTCTTAAATACTGCCTGATTTTGTTACACCTGTATCAAAAGTAACATTACAAGGTAATTTTTATGCTTCTGACATGATATTCATTTTAAATTAATATAGACATCTAAAAGAAACCCCAAAAGAGATTAATTGTCCACACCTACTTGTAGGTTGAGGGAAAAGTATTATCTCAAAGATTCTTACAAATTTGTGCATGTATACAACAGTCCAGTTAAGGTATATATTCACATGTAACAATAGCACAATGCAATTTAGATCCGAGCAGGAATTATTCAAGGTACTTTCAATAGAATAATTCTAAGAGAGTCATCAATTCTCTCTATTGGAATGACCCTTTCAATTGCAATGTCCAAACCTCCTTGGACAATATTGATCAAGATTCTTAGATATCACCCTAGCTAGTGGTAGGATGTGCGTGACCATAGATAGGTTCTGCCCATGCTACACTGAGTCTGCCATTGATGAAGTTATAATCATCTTGATAGCAAACATGTCGGAAGTGAAGGAAACATCAGTGCCGTTTATAGTAAGCCAAGAGGAGTGGATTTATATTTAATATGCTGTCTGTTAAAAGCCAGAAGGATGTCAGCACTGTTGAAAGTTATTTGCCGACTGGTCCTGGGTTGCTCCTGTATTATGCCTATGGCAGTGATATCATTCGGTAGTCAACCATTAATAACAATAATTAAAAAAATTAATAAAAACGGTACTTGTAAAGCGTTTTTAATGCCCTTCTGGCTCCTAACTGATGATGTGTTTAAAGATTATCATGGTCACATCGATGAAAACAAAGCTTTTCTGATAAGTGAGAAGACACCAAAGCCTCTTCCACTTCTGCCACTATTCATTCTGTGTTATGTAGCATTGAATACCATGACTGGTAATACTATGATTGATATTAATACTTGTTTGCCTTGATACATGTACTTGCTATTAAGAATGCAGTACAAACGATCATCCATCAATCACCATTACATTGATGAGAAAGTGATGAATGAAGTATACTGGGTCAAATATTCCCTAAACTCAGAAGGAAATAACACTTTTCATCATTCATCACACTTAAGTGATGAACATGGAAATCGTGCTGAATTTGTCCTCGCAATTTGTAAATGCTTTCAACATCTAATGTATACAATTTTGATATGGATATGGATTGTATAATGTTTATACAAAAACACCTGACAGTAGAGATACAAGTACAATATACATACTTAGTGTGAAAGAAATTCCCTTTTGGTAGACCTTGAGCATTAAGTAATCAATAATAATTCTGTGTTCTTTTCTTTCTTTATTTCCTTCTGTACTTACGTCTTTAGATTGTTTTAGACTATAGTGGTGATGAAGTTGAGATTTGTCAAATATTTTCTATGTGATGATTATGATCATGATTCTTGTTGAAGATCATTATTGCCAGAGAAATAAATCTGTCATCGGCAAATAAGTGTGCAACTAGTACATTGCACAAAGACTCTAAAACAGACAATATAAAGAAACGCTGGATTTTGTAATGAAATTAAGAAAGGGGTGTGATGTACGATCCTCTTATTTCATTGACTGTTTAATGTTCATACCGATGCTGAGCAGAATTAGAATGCTGTCATGTGATCTCTCACTCATGTTGCTTTACTATGATGTGTGATGACCTGCAGATGACCCTAGTGTAACTGAGTAGCAAGTGAATTTAGGAGTCCATGTAATGGGCAATATATAATATGCTAATGCTGTGTAATTATCAAAATAACAAAACACACATGGTTTTATTACTTGATAAGCAAATGTAGTTTGATTTATCAATGAGATGTTTCTTTATATTAATTTCAACTTCATGAGAAACATTCTGAATCTGAATAACAGTCTTTGAAAGTACACATTCTAAACCTTATTTTACAATAATTGGGCAGCATATTAATTACTTACAGGACCCCATTCAAATTAAGCTAATTTCCTGTCAAGGTATTTACAGTATGTACTTTGATTGCCCTGTTGCATAAAACTTACCATTGATAGTAACTTTGCCATCAATGATAACTACCATGGTAACAGGGCTCAACAGCCAATCAAAATTAAGGTTTCCATGGTAGTTACCATTCATGACAAAGTTACCATCAATGGTAAGTTTTGTGCAACGCGGCATCAAATCAGATCATCTTCTGATACAGCATGAAGGGGTAAACATAAAAGTCATTGTATTATATTCATATCAGTATGCTCTTTATTAATACTTTAATCCCATCTTATATATTGTCAGAATAAATTCAAAGGAAATATAGTGTAGCAAAAATATAGCACAAACATAAGGGGCCTTTTTAGGCGCCTTGGATTAATTCGAGTGGCAGTAAACACGCGGCTTTATGCAACGCGGCCTAGTTTGCGTTAAAGCCACAATCGTCCGCACCCCGTCTATTCAAAAGCCGGATGCGAAAATCCCGTGTAAAGGTGCGTCCGCTTCAACGTAGCGTGACCTACTCGTAGTGTTTTCAACCGATACCAGTTGACCGCCCTCTATAGTCTGCCATGTAACTCTCAAACTATGCAGGGGCCGCGGAAGCGGGTTGCTGGGTCTTTTTTTTTAGTAGACACGTTTCATGTTCAGCCCACCCCCCCCCCCCACCCTACTCTCAAAAACGCTCCGCGGCCCCTGCTTTTTAGGGTCAGAATTCAGATTCCCTTTCTGAAAGGGGTAACTGATTAATACAAATTATTTATCACACATTTATACAAGTCATACATTAATGCTTTTTCTTCCTTTGATATGTTTCGCTTTGTTGTAGCTTCATTTGTCTCGTTTTCGTTTCTAAACTTCATTAATCTGTGTTGGGTTATCTTAAACAATATTTGACTTCTGGAACATTTATAAACTTATGGGCAATACGCTTGACTAATCATGAAAAGATTGTTTAATATCTATAAATGAATGGCGCAAAATATGAGCTTTTTAAATGAAAGCGCCGTAAAAAAATAAGTAACAACAACAGCAGCAGACTTCATTTTTTCTTTTATCCTCAAGCGAGGTTTTTATTTCCATAATTTCAATACATATTTACATTAATTACTCAATGATTGAGTGAAACGAGTGAAACATGACATACAAAATTAAAGTATACACAACAATTCTACCAGCTTAGTATTATTTTCTTTGATTGCACAATCATGCCTAAAAAAAATCTTAACAACGACTCAGACTAGACAATCGTTTTAAAGTAACATTTTATCAACGAAGAAAGATGGATATTATATTTAGAGTTCAGAAATAAACAATATGAAATGAAACAATAGGAGTGATCGAGAGGAAGGAAAAATCAAAGGTTTGTCCCCAGGTATATGAAATGAAAAGAATCTAACACAGTTACACAGGTAATAAACAAATTTAAAATAAGTGGTGAAGTGTGACGTCATCAATAATCTATGTTTTGAATTTCTCAATTTTTCTTAACTTTCCGAAAGAGCATCAAAAATAATGTCCTAATATTTATAACA
>JAVYIG010003801.1:60000-87500 GCA_035222895.1 Strongylocentrotus droebachiensis
GATTTACATACAAATCTTTTACTTTGTATAAATTATGTATTTTTCTCATAAAATTGAGTATCTAAATAAAAAGAGAAGAAGAAGAAAAAGAGGGAGAAGAAGAAGAAGAAGAAGAAGAAGAAGAAGAAGAAGGGGGATTAAGAGTGAGAAGAAGAAAGACAAGATTCTCCGGAGAAAGAAGCCATGAACAATATAAACGAGAGAGAGAGAGAAAGACAGACAGACAGAGAAAAAGAGTGAGAGAGAGGAGAGAGAGAGAAAGTTGGGCACATCGGTATAAATTATAGTCTTTACTGTATTTATTTATTATTATGCTATTTTGTCTCTCCTTTCACCCCCCCCCCCCCCCCATTCTGGATTCTTCTTTAGTTTCATTGTATCATGTCTATATCTTTTCGCTAAAATATAATGTCCGACACAATTATATTATAACCGTCATTTTAGGCTGATAAACTATTTTTATATTAATTTGATGCAACAGAGATTTACATACAAATCTTTTACTTTGTATATGTATTTTTCTCATAAAATTGAGTATCTAAATAAAAAGAGAAGAAGAAGAATAAGAGGGAGAAGAAGAAGAAGAAGAAGAAGACGAAGAAGAAGAAGGGGGATTAAGAGTGAGAAGAAGAAAGACAAGATTCTCCGGAGAAAGAAGCCATGAACAATATAAACGAGAGAGAGAGAGAAAGACAGACAGACAGACAGAGAAAAAGAGTGAGAGAGAGAGAGAAAGTTGGGCACATCGGTATAAATTATAGTCTTTACTGTATTTATTTATTATTATGCTAGTTTGTCTCTCCTTTCATCCCCCCCCCCCATTCTGTATTCTTCTTTAGCTTCATTTTATCATGTCTATATCTTTTCGCTAAAGTATAATGTCCGACATAATTATATTATAACCGTCATTTTAGGCTGATAAACTATTTCATATTAATTTGATGCAACAGAGATTTACATACAAAATCTTTTACTTTTTATAAATTGTGTATTTTTCTCATAAAATTGAGTATCTAAATAAAAAGAGATGAAGAGGAAGAAGAAGAGGGAGAAGAAGAAGAAGAAGAAGAAGAAGAAGAAGAAGAAGAAGAAGAAGGGGGAATAGGAGTGAGAAGAAAAAAGAAAAGATGCGGAGGAGAAAGAAGAAGAACAAAATAAGAGAGAGAAAGACAGAGAGAGAAAGACAGACGGACAGAAAGAGAGAGAGAAAGAAAGAGAGAGAGAGAGGGAGGGAGAGAGAGAGAGAGAGAGAAAGTTGGGCGCAACGTGTTATAGTCTGTACTGTATTTATTTATTATTATGCTATTTTGTCTCTCCTTTCACCCCCCCGTTCTGGATTATTCTTTAGTTTCATTTTATCATGTTTGTGTATTTTCGCTAAAGTATAATGTCCGACATTATAACCGTCAATTTAGGCTGATATACTATTTTATATTAATTTGATGCAACATTGAAAGATTTACATACAAATCTTTTATTTTTTATAAATTGTGTATTTTTCTCATAAAATTGAGTATCTAAATAAAAAGAGATGAAGAAGAAGAAGAAGGAGGAGAAGAAGAAGGGGGAATAGGAGTGAGAAGAAAAAAGAAAAGATGCGGAGGAGAAAGAAGAAGAACAAAATAAGAGAGAGAAAGCCAGAGAGAGAAAGACAGACGGACACAGAGAGAGAGAGAGAAAGAAAGAGAGAGAGAGAGAGAGAGAGAGAAAGTTGGAAAGAGCTGAAAGAACTGAGAGGCTTGGAGCACAGCAGAGCAACGTGCTCTCGACGAGACAAAGCCAGATTGCCAAATGATCTGCGCATGCGCTAGGTTCCCGTTAGTCAATGCCTAGCCGGCCGCTTGAACGCACACGCATTGTGCCTCGCGCTGAGCGGTCTCAAGGTACGGCATGTTCGATTTTTAATCTCGTTTGTGAGGTGGCTATCAGGCTGAATAATTCCGAGCTGAACGGGTTAAATGACAATGAAATAGCATAGTCTCCAAACAAGAATTCATGAATCAACACATTGGCTTTATGGCCAGCACGTAATTGTTTTTAACGGCGAGATAGAAAAAAAACCACTAGTCTTTATTTCCATTAATTGTTGGAGAATTAAATTTGAATGGGGCGCCCATAACCCGTGTGTCTAGATTGACACCTCCAAGTTACCTCCCCGAAAAAAATCTACTTTTTAAAAATTAATTCGGTTATATATAAAACGCAATTGTTTAAAATGCTAACAGTTCATTACAATACAACAGCTTGATGAATTTTTTAAACAGGTCTTATTACTTGTAAACAACCCTTTTAAACGGTGTTTTTATTGTGCATAATGATCCATGCCAAACATACAGAGTACAGTGTTAATTAGACACGAACTCAAGCTAAGCTAAATAACTTAGTTTAGCCGCAGAGGGAGCTAAACAAGTATGACGAATCTTTCAATGGGTTGAACATTTTCTGGCTTGAAAAGGACGTTACGGTGTTCGGACACACACAATGCGTCTTCTCGTGGGCAAATCGTGCATCCGGGATTAACTCAATACGGCTTTCATGCATGCGCTCTCAGGTTAAAAACACGCAGCTTCTCGCACATGAGAATTAATCCAAGGCGCCTTAAGAAGGGACATATCTGGCTAATCAACATTCTTCTGCCTCAATGCGTCTAGGCTAATTCTAAACAGGGAAGGTATTCCCTTACGTGTCTGAATGATTACGTTCTCTTTCAAGCCTGCTATCTACATCCAGGTACATAAAAGTTTATTTTTACTCGGCCAGATGCTGTACTTGTCAAATGGTGTTTTACATGTCATTACTTTCACAAAGTGACTTTGGAAAAGATCAACTAGGTGATAAAGAAGAATGAGAAATGTTGAGAGTGAACAAGTTAATATTGGTTGAAATGATACAGAAATATCTTTCAAATATCAGACTGGTACCTGTTTTAAGAGCAGACTGCAAACCAATCAATACATCAACGTTATGAATAATAGAACATAGACTGGTAGGTCTATGTGTCAATCTACTTCTCACTAATGTAGGTTAGTGTGTAAACATCTATGTCTATCATATCATGGCACGGATCAATATCATCAAATACAGATATGATGGAACTGGCATACTGATCTGAAAGAAAGGGTGGAAATTGATCAATGCTCTTGCATATTTGTCTTAGCTGACATCACGCTCAAAAATCAATGTTTGTGACCTAATATTTGGAAAGTGTTGCTATGTGGATAGAATATGATGTCAAATTTCTGGTACTTCACTCCACTTGATGTTTTCTTGTACTTTGGAGAAAAAATTCTTTTTAAAAATATAAAGACCTAATGTTATTCAGCATGAAATTGGTTGTCTGAGCAAAATAAGAACAACAATAACACAAGAAATACAAGAACAAAACCAGCAACTACTTTGTGTTCAAGAAATATATTCTAATTTTGTTTCAGTTACTTTTATTTCAGTAAATTGAATTTGTATGTTTTGGGTTTCAGAAAAATAGCTAGGGAAATTGCATCTGTGAAAGACAGCTAAAGAAGTTTTGTTTAAATATAATATTTGTAACTACTTTGTTATGATTTTGTTTCAGATAAAACTATACCACTGCATCCTACCATCAACTTGCCAATAGCAGACCCTTTCTGGTGAGTGTAAGATATTTATCATAATCTTGGAATGTATTCACATCAGGTGTAGATAGCAATACCTACTGAATATACATATATTATACATAATGTTTTTACATGTTTATTCTGTGAAATATAACTGTGAAATTCATTTATCTTAGGTTATGTTAGCATCAAGACCTTCATGAACTCAAAAACACCTGAAACACCTAGGTCTATATCATTCAAGGTGACAAAGCATCTGCTGACAGAAAGAAATACTTAACTGATATATTCATTTTATTACACTTTAGCACCACTCTCTCACTCCCCCTTCTCTCTCTTTCTCTCTCTCTCTCTCCCTCTCTCTGTCTCTCCCTCTTTCTTTCTTTCCCAATTTTTCTCTCTTTCTCTCATCCATTCTTTCTTTCTCCCTGTTATTTCTCCTTCTCTCTCTCTTTCTTTCTCTTCCTTTCTCTCTCTCTCTCATCCTCTCTCCCTTTCTCTCTCACCCTCTCTCACCCTCTCTCACCCTCTCTCCCCATCTATCCCCCTCCCTCTCTCTCTTTCTTTCTTCCCTTCTCTCTCTTTCTTTCTTGCCCTTTCTCCCTTTCTCTCTCCTTTTTTTTAGCTCATAACTAAACTAGTATTATCTTTTGGGAAATGATTCCAGGTACTGAGAGTGTACCTACCCTAGTAGGCTAGATATCGATTAGTTCCATTCTGATTTGGGGCAAGCATGTCCGATACATTCATCATCCGATACCCTTAGTGGTCAGTCCTTGTCCCTCCAGGGTCACTAAACTAATTCAGTGTGTGTCCAGAGGGGCCGGTCAATAACATGATGACCGATGGGTTTTATAGCAAAATGTTGGATGAGCATTAGAGGCAGAGTAGACTGTGTGGGTGTGTTGCACTCTCCATTATAAAGGATGGAGGAAAATATGTAAATTGGTGGTTTCGAGGCTGTTTCATGAGAAGAAGTTTGATCAAACAAACAAACAACCACACTGTCCATGATTGCAATGAAGACGAACAACCCACGCCTTTTTTTAAAGCTTTAGTTGCTTTCTTTGCCTTCTTGCACGGTTGCACATTTGCCACATTTTTGCACTAAAAAATAGCCCATATACACGTAACTGCATCGTGTAGAAATTATGATAAGATTAAATGTATCTGATATTAAATCTCAACTTTACAGTGGAGTTGAGAGCATATTATTTAACAAATTAATTTTGATCAAACCATAATTCCATGCATGATTCTATTCATTTCAATACTTAAGCGGCTTTTAATTGTTTCTAATGATGATTATATTTAAGGAACCATCTCGCCACAAACATTCATAGGTAATAGGAGAGGGAGCACAATAGAGAGAAAGAGAGACAGACAGAGAGAGAGAGAGAGAGAGAGAGAGACAGACAGACAGAGCAATAGAGAGAGGGGGGGGGCAATAGAGAGATGGAGAAAGAGAGAGAGAGAGATTAAACAAGAGAGAGATTAAACAAGAGAGAGGAAGATAGAGGAAGATAGAGGAAGATAGAAAGAGCAAGAGAAAGAGAATGAGAAAGAGGGAGAGAGAGTTTTAGTATAAGTGTATATGGATTTGTAGTGAAACTGACAAGATAGAAGACAGGAAATTGAAAACTATTAAGATATCTTTTCAATCAATAATCGAGGGGCTTGTATCTGAGCTGATTGCCATTAAATGATCATAGTCACAAAATATTTGGCTTAGTGCTTTTCCTACAAAACAAGATGGCAAGCTTCAGATTAGAGTCTTTTATCATATTTGAAATAAAGAAATTCCCAAATTTATATCAGTAATTCCTGTGATATTTGAAATGTTGTGCAACACACTCTGTATTTGAAATTAGGAGAGGAAAAAGGCCGAGTTTATAACTTATGCTGGCCCCATCCATAGACATTGATGCCAAGTTGGGTACGATATGGAGAATACTGCAACCACAAACAAAAGAATACATAGCATGTAGTTTTTAAGCTTATACCCACCTTAAATTTGTTATACAAGCTTTCGTCCACTTCTGTGGACTTTCTCAAGCTAAGTGATCAGTCTGAGTCACACGTTTGCTTCGCTGCACTGCCTGGTGTCCTGTGATCACTGAACCAAAGCTTGCATAACAAATTTAAGGTTGTTAGAAGCTTAAAAACGACATGTTATCATTTTCCCCAACTGATGAAAGTTTTCTGTATCAAAAGAATACATGCTATGTAATGACCAACTAAAATCAAATTGGCCAAACTCTGTATAAAGATGGCTCTGGCCCCATTTAAACATATCCGCTGTCCATTGTCTATCAGTCTGACCTGCTGTGTAGTGTAACTCTCATTATAGAGGCATGACTTATGGAAAGCCACCTTAACAGATATCCATATTTCATGCATGTCCCGGTGAAAAGTTGATATGGTCAGAGTTAGTCTTCCATCAAAGAGGGATCACCTGCATTGATTTCAAGATTACCCAGGAGAATAGATAGAGGTATCAAGACTACATTTGTAAGCGTAGGAAAAATTAACCCATTAGTTTGAGGAAATTGGAAGATTACTATAGAATGGACAGTTGAATTTTTATTTCTTGACAATCAGAGGTAATGGTCAACTTCTTGCATGAGAAGTGAAAGTGTTTAAAGGCTTTTTGTGAGTTTTATTTTAGTCTTAGTCTTATGGTAAAGGTGTTTGTGTGGGATCCAGCCCTTTTTTTTTCTTTTATTTGCCAAACATCAATATGGTTCTAAAAAACCTGCTTTCAGCCGCAAGGCTATTTTTAGCAAGTTTGTAATACAAAAGAAGACAAATAACAAAGTGTTTATAAATTATTTAAAAAGGATAGATAATAATTACAAAAACTATATACAATTTATACACAAATTATTATTAAAAAACAAAACAGTTTGAATAGAGATAACAGAGATAGTAAGGAAAACAGAAGAATCAGACAAAAAAAGTGTCATGACCAAATCTCGGTATCTCTGTAAATTGTCTACTTGTTTATTTTTAGAATTAGAGATAAAACCGGTGTGACTGAGGGTATTTGTGAGTGTTTTCCTATATATGGAAGCAGGCAACAAAAACTTTAATATTACATCATTTTTATCCAATATATTTGACACTGGTTGTTTTGTAATTTACATGTCAGTGGCTCTTGCAGACAAAGGTCATTTACTTGACAAATTTAGCCATGGTGGTATTTTCTCCCATTTTGTATATCATTGCCACTTGTATTAGTCTAATATGACCCTTTGGGCTGCGACAAATTGTCCTTTTCTGATGTTTTTAATACAACCCTTGTATTATCATTCATGGCTTTCATTAAAGCAATTGCTCTCTTGTCACAGAAGGACATTTTTTGCTTTCATAATCAGACAGATTCCAATGACAGAGCAATTACAGTGCTATTACTATAATTGGGCGGAACATGTGAAAATATCCTTGGGCTACAAATATAGATGGAGTGGGAAAATGATGGGCTGTGAGAAATTGGGAGGGAAAGATAATTTAACCCATTGACTGCTGCAGTATGGACTTCTTGCAGGCTTGATACAGGGACTATCCAGTTCTTGTATATAGGGGATGGGCTAAGAGCAAGAAATAGGAGCAATAGATAGAGAGTAAGTGATAGAGAGATAGGTGTTGGAAAGATGAAGACAGATACAATGTTGAGAGAGAGAGAGAGAGAGAGAGAGAGAGAGAGACAGAGAGAATATGGAAGAGAAAAGGAGGGAAGAGGGTGAGTAGATATTAGAGAAAGGGAAAGAGAAGGAGTAAAGAGGAGGGAGGGAGAGAGAGAATTTTAAAAGAGAAAGAAAGGAACAAGGAGAGAGAGAAAATATGGAGGAGAAAAGGAATAAAGAGAGTGTAATTAGATGAGAGATAAAGAAGAAATGAAAAGGGAAGAGAGAAAGAGAGAGAGAGAAAAGAGAGAGTGAGAAGATGGGAGAGAGGGAGAGAGCGGTAAAAGAGGGAGAGAAAGAGAAGGGGTCAAAAGAAGTAAACAGTTTGATAGTAACTTCATGACAGGAGCCTTCATGCTCTAATAGCAGATAAATATCAATTTAAGGCAGTAAAATATTATTTGGGGTTAAGTGGTAAACTGAGGACACTGGAACAAATTTTGTATTGAATTAAAGAAAGAATACTACTTAAACTATTTACAATTTTATTTCATGGTCATAGTAAAAGAAAAGCTACCAGCTATCAGCTAATTTGTATAATATTTCATGACTTTCTTTGTGACTTACTTAGATGATCTGGTTTCAAGACCTTGTGACTTGTATGTTGCCTTTCTGGTAAATAAAACTTCATTGAATCTTAACAGAGACTTGTCTTATCCAAGCAGTGAGCCCCCTGCTCCAAGAGCTGTTGGTCCATGGTACAGCTATGCATTCCCTATTCACCTAGTGAATCCTTTAAAAACCGTCAATACTACTGGGCCAGAAGGGATTAGACCACCCAGCCAGGTCACTGACAGGTGGCAATCTCATCAACTCAGCTCTCAACTAACATAAGAAAAAGAGGATCATGGGGGACCAACATGCACCGATTGGGGAAGTTTTCTATATAGAGGGAGCAAGTAGCTACAAGTAGGACAGTGGGGTTTTAATAGCAATGTAGCCTGCGTGACATCTGATTAAGTGTTATCTCAAGTGTGTAATGGAATGGAACACTGGCTTCTGATGGAATTATTCATATGAGATTGGCCCAAATTAGATCATGAGCAGGCTCCAATTTGCCTTTACCTTTTCCCCTCTCCTCGTCATATTGTCACGTCTGTGTCTGGTTCGACATGGTAGCAATATAATTCACCTAATCAACTTAAGATGCCGCCAAATAATGTCAAATGGCTCATCAAGTGTCTCTGTTATGACACTTATGTAATTTTCGAGAGCATATTACTCTCTGGATACAAAAGCAAAACATTTTTGGCGTCGAGCTAACAAGCATCTGTGCCTTGCCTAACAGAGTGAGAGTCAAGGTCTTTGGTAGATTATCCTGCCACAGCCTTGATGTAGGCTTCAAGGCCTCAATCTGTATCTAGGCCTACAGCACGGGCGTAGCTACATGTACAATGGAAATAAGGGGGCTATGCACCCCCCCCCCCATCCACTCCCCTCTCTCTTCCCTCATGTTTTTTTGTAATTTAATCATTACAATAAAGTAATTGTAAGCTCACTGTATAAAGTATTTTATGTCTCTCTTTTTTTCTTTTGTGAAATATTGAAGAGATGGGCTGTCAGATTATGAACACATATTATGAAATCATGAACTTAACTTGATGGGGGGGGGGGGGGGGGGGGGGGGTAGAGTCTGTGAAACATTACCTTGGCATCGTTCAATGTTTCAAGGCCAAGTGATGAATGAAATTATGTAACTCCCCCAGCTCAGCACATGCTCACAAAAGAATTGCATTCTTGCATACAATACCTCCCATCACCTTTCTTTTCTTGGTGATGCTACAGCACGTCTGACATAGCAACGCCTATGTTGGTAATGTATGGTCTATTGTAAACAGGTGGTCAGCTCTGGTGAAGCTACATACCACTGTCTCTTATTAGTTCACAAATGATTGACAGATAATGTCACAAGATGAATGAGATCTGAAGCATTTTTTTAGGTGGAGCTTAGCAGGTCTGAGAATTTTTTTAAATAAATATTTTAAAATCTATGAAATATATTTAGATGTTTGAATAAAAAAATATGAGTTGTATGCAGCCCTGCACATCAACAGGAATCAACCTATAAATATTTGGATGTCACCCCACCTTTAAGTTTGACTAATTCTAATGAACCATGTATTGAAATGTTCCATGACTCATTTCTAATAAGATCTTTAAATGGGAGTAGGGAGGGGCGTATTATGGATCTTTAACCCTCAGAGGCACCCACATGAACATCCAGATGAATTACGAAGGAGTATTGCTGAGGGTTTATCCTTTAAACTTAAGCAGAGCTGAAATAGTTTCATTACACACTCGCCTGGATCCAAAAACTGTCGGAAATGAATGAAATCCGATGTTATTTCCCTTTCAATAACCATGTGCCCACATAGACGGAGCATACAGTCATGGTATGTGGGTATTAATCACAGATTATGTGATTGTGTTTCAGAGAGTTGGGGGAGGGTGCAGAGAGGAAGGAGTGCTTTTCAATTAACTCAGATTGGCTGGGATGGCCGGCTCTATTGCACTGCTATGGTGACAGGCTAGATGAATTATTTTCATTGTGACTCTATAATAAATTGAATAATATCTCTTTTGATTAATTTTAGTTAATCATATTTTCAGTGATAATATAATAGCTTGGTGGAGGTTATTTTTTAGATTTAATTCATTATTTGATTTTGATGTGCGTGCATGATTTGATTGCATTTTATAGAAGGGCAAATTTGCATTTCTCTACATCTCTACTGCCATCTTAATTACAGACTTGATACGTGACAGTTGCTTCTTAGAATCATTATTGAGCATTTTGACATGGCCACAAAAACTCTTAAATTGTTGTTGTTTTTATTTGGCTATGAATGTTAAAAAAAATGGAAAAAAAATTGTCTTATAGTTTTTGTGCAAAATTATCAATGTTGAGTGAGAGAAAAGTCATTTTCAGTCAAAGATCTTGGCATCAAAAGTATTTTCCTGAATGAAGAGGGCTATTTAAACAAATATATATATATTATAAACTCTTCTGTCCTACTATTGTTAATTGGCTGCCCCCTAGAAGACTGTAACTGTCATTGGCAATATACATGTTATGGGCAAAAAAAAATTAAGAGGAAAGGGAAAAGAGAACAAACGAAAAGTAAGAAGCGGAAGTGCCTATTAAATACATTCATACAAGACCATGAATAATGAATTAGAAGAGAACACAGGAACATACTAGGTGAGATGGAATAATTGGTATGTAGAGGAGATAAATAGAGGAAGGAATTGGGTTGAGTAATTGAATTAAATGAATATGTAAGTAAATAAGCAAATGTAGGAAATGAAAATGTATAGGGAGAAGATACTAACGAACAGATTGCAAATGTAACGAATACAAGTAAGGAAGGAGTCTAATTTTAAATCTTGCACTACTATCCCTTTCATACTTCTGTCTCATAGATGTATTCTGCTCTCTCATTCTCCCACTCCTGCAATCTCTCTCTCTCTTCCTCTCTCTGGCTCCTCTTTCTCTCTCTCTCTCTCTCTCTCTCTCTCTCTCTATATATATATATGTATATAGTAATGATATATGCGTATATATAATACATATTTGTGTGTAGGTGTATACCTCTTTCTCTCCGTTGCCCCTTTCCCTTCTTCCCCTTCCTATCTCTCACTCCCCTCTCTCTATCTCAACCCCCTCCCACCATTCCCCTCCCTTCCTCTCCCTCAGCCAATTACTCTCTCTTCCTATAGCCATGTAATGCTTGGCATTACAAATGTGCATAGATTGTACACACTGTATCTACATTTCATTCCTGAGACAATTGTATTTTAAATTTCATTAACAAAAATGTTATCTTTGGGCCCCACCTGAGGACATGTATACCAATGTATCACACTGATCTGTTATTAAGCAATAACACTCCTTCCCAGAACATGATTAGGTGTGCCTCTCTTTTATGCTACAGTCACACGGCCATGTTACGGACCTGCGGATGCCTGCGTATATTTGGATAATGAAAATGCGTAATTTTTAACCCCAATACGGAAATTTGAGCAAAAGTTACCTATATTCTGCGGACGATACGGATTAGTTACGGATGTTACGTATGAATTACGGATGTTACGGGTAAAACCTGCGGATGAACCCATCCGCTGCCAACCCGCTGACACATGTTACTGACGACTTACGGATGACTTACGGATTTTACGGATGACATTAAAAGATAACATTATTTCACTTTTGAGAGTGTATTTTTCAAAATCATCTAAAAATCGACGATTGAAGGGGCATTCCCAAAATAAATGGGCAATAGTTTCAGAGTGTTTTGAACAAAAAGAACACAAATTTAATATACCAACAGTTTTCAGATACTTGTTAACACCAAGGATATTATGAAGAATTTTATATTGTAAATATCTAAGTTTTCTTGATAAAGAACATTTAAAAGGAATCATATAAATTTTGTCCCAAGTAACAATTGGTTTTGAAACAATGTTCCTCCATTTGTTTTGTGAAATAGGAGTTTTAAAGATTTTCTCAACACAGATTTTATAAATAAATTTACATCCTTTCGTTACCTTGTTCAATTTTTTTGTTGTCAAATTTAAGCATCAAGAGTTGCATGATTTGTCTGTTTGTTATGTTTGGCCAACTGCTTAGGCCATGCGCTGCTGCCAGGGAACTGCTCCGGCGGTGCCATTGTAGTAATGCTTGAGGTACAGGCGCTGGCGCTTGGCAATCTTGGTGGTGTAGTTGCCAGCAAGCCTCTGTTGCATGTCATCCAGCACGCCCCCCTCTCTCCATGCACCCGGGATGATGTTGTGCTGGTCGTCCTCTCTGTCCATCATGCCATTCTGCTCAGCGGATGCCTGGTCTCTCAGGAGGTTGTGGATGCACAGGCAGGCGAGGACGATGGTCTCCACTGTGGAAGGCACCTGTGCCATAGCACTCAGAAGACACCGGAATCTGTTTGCAAGAATGCCAAAGGCATTCTCCACACATCTCCTGGCTCTGGAAAGTCTATAGTTAAATATCCTCTCCTCCATGGTCAGTGGCTTGGCACCAAAAGGCTTCATCAGGGTGGTGCGTAGTGCAAATGCAGCGTCAGCAATCACGAAATAAGGGATGTCTCGATCGTCATGAAGCAGTGGCTCATCTGGTGGTATTCCAATGTTCTCATCGTCAATTGCCTCTTTCAGACTGCACGTGTTCCAAATCTGGGCATCAGAACTCGCACCACCTGCTCCCACCTCCACCCACCGGAACTTGTAGTTGCCATCAACCAGGGCAAGGAGTACAATCGAGTTGTACCACTTATAGTTGTAGAACTGGGAGCCACAGTTCGCGGGTGCCTTGATGCGGATGTGCTTGCCATCTAAGGCTCCCAGGCAATGGTGGAAGTTCCACCGGTCGGAGAAGGTCTGGGCAATGCCCTTCCACCCCTCTGGAGTAGATGGGTTGCTGATGGTCTCCTCGCCATACTCAGCGTAGATGGCCTGACACACGTCCAACACCAAGAGTGAGATGGTGTTGTGGGGTACATAGAATAGGTACATCAGGCTGTGGTAGGAGTCCCCACTGGCAAGGTAGCGCATGGTGATGGCGACCTTCAAGCCTACTGGAATGGCCTTCCTGTACCAGGTATCATACTTCTGTAAGCGAGGAGTGAGGCGGGTGACCATTTCGGCAAACATGGCAGGTGTGATGCGGGTGAAGTTGCGGAAGCCCTGAACATCCTCATTGCGTAGCAGGTGCATCAGGTTACCATAGGCACCCTGGTGTGGTCGCAATGTGATCCAGTGACGAACCCAACACATCCTCTCTTTTCTCCTTTCAAGGATGGCTTGCATCTTGGCCATCAGGATCTTCATCTGCATCTGATTGTGTTGGATGGCCATCAAACAATCCAGCAACACAAGGCGGCGTTCTCTCTCCATCTTGAGTGACCTGTGAAAGTCTACAGTTGAAGAACTGACAATGATGAGGATGCTGGCAGCATCCAGGGTTGCATACCCAAGTGAAGACCATTTGGCATGGGCGACATCCGCCGAAATGAAAGAAGACATAGGTAAAAATTCCGCATATTATCCGTATCTCAACCGTAACATACATATCCAATCCGTAACATCCGTATCCCATCCGTAATATTCGTATCCCATCCGCAAGCATACGCAATTACCGCAAGTCCTATCGTAAGATCCGCAATATATATGTCAAAAATACGTTAAACATACGTAACTCCTACGTAATAGTGTTTACGTACCCCTATGTATCCGCAGGCATCCGCACACTAACGTATCTAACGTATCCTGCGGATGAGTTTATGTATCTTACGTATGAGTTACGTATTTTACGTATGGATAACGTATATTCTGCGGATGCTTACGTATATTTCATCCGCAGCAAAATTTTGAGATTTTCAAAATTCCGCTGCGGATCTGCGTATGTCTGCGGATCCTGCGGATTGAATTACGGATGGATACGGATGCTTACGGATGATACGGATCCTTGCGGATGCTTACGGACTTTTATCCGTAAGCATCCGCAGCTACCGTAAGTGGCCGTGTGACTGTGCCATAAGCAGTGTATCTGTTTGTAGAGGATAATCTTAACTATGTAGATTAAGCTCCTAGCATCTATCTAGCTTCCCCCCAGAAGCCAATTAAAACCTGTTCCCATGGCCAGACTGAAGAAACAGTGCAAAATCCATTTTGCCATGTCACAATTTAGGGGTACATGTTGGTGCACCTGATATGTACTCAGGGTATGCCAGGGAGCATGTGCCTTTTCCCCCTCCCCCACCCCAGGGGCATATCCACGTGCTGATTGACACCTTAATGCCTACTACTCCTGTTTATTGAAGACATATCAAAATGTATAGTAGGTTGAATTCATGATCCTTGAATTTTGAAACTCCATCAGAGAAAATCAGAGAATTTTTTTTTCTGAAATGCCTGATTCTTTGTAAAAGAAGATCTTATTTAGAAAAAATACTGTAAAGGCCAAAAGAAATATACCTAAAATTTCAGAAAGTAATAGGGCCTGTAATATAATTATTCATGTTCTTCCTGCAAGTACTTTAATCATCTTCTTTTTTTCTTTTTTTAAAGTACTGTGGGGAAAATTACAACTTGATCTACTAGCAGTGTTATTATTCTTTTGAGAAGGATCATTACTCTGAAATAGCAATGAGTTCAATGGCCTTAATTCTAGCAAGATCAAGATTGTCTGGCACCTTTGAGTGTTAGGCTGGGTCAGCAGCTCATAATGGCCAAAGGTTCATTATTCTTAAGTAGTCTTCTTGTTTTACCATTATTACAAAGATTCCTTAGGGAGGATGTATTGAGATCATGATGTTGTACATTATACATGCATTATGAAAATATACAGAGCCCCTGAAGGGACATTACAAATTTTAAAATGTAAAACATATAAACTAAAAGGTAATACAAAGTTTTGGTATGGGGTCATGAATTTGGTTCAAATGAACATATTGGAAGCATATGCGACTTTACAATATTCAATGATCATTGTCGTGGTTGAAATCGAGTCTAAAGTGATGAAATTGTAAAAAACTGAACTTGAACTTTATGTTGTATAGCTCCCTCTCAAGACTGATATTACACTAGCTGTAAAACGATGTTTCTTGACTACCGTATCGATCGATTTGCTATTCCCGTTTGGAAATTATATATCAGAACTGCATATTCTGAGATTTTGATGGTCGCAGCCACCATGAAATGGCCCTAGATGCTATTTGACATTTACTGGGAGCACTGGTAAAATATTGATTATTCAATTTCTCAGAAGCAGAAGTGTTTTAGGGCCAAATTTTTTAGTGCTTATAATACATCCACAGGGGCATCCAAATATATCAACATTTTAAAGAATTACTATCCATCCAATTTTCTAAATTTTCCAAAACTTTGTATTACCTCCGAGAAAAAAAAAAAAATCACGCCCTGGAGGGGACATGAAAAAAAGAGTGATTGGAATGTTAAAGTTTTTTTTCTTTCTAGAATTTTAAAGTTTTTTTTCTTCAAATTTTCCCCTTCCTAAAAATAGATCTGTCTCTTATTCAGATGGCTAGGCTTAAAATTGAAGGGGAAAAAATGCAATATTCAAAGAAAAAATAACTTCAAAATTTGAAGAAAAAAAAAATAAAAATAGAAAAAAAAAAAAATTTGAGAGAAAAAAAACCCTCTTGAATTTTAACTTTTTTTTGTCGGCTCAAGTTTATATTTATAATTTTTGTATGTCCCTTCCGGGCTCCGTAATAATAGGCTATTATTTCCGTAATGTAACCAAATTTATGCATATGCCTTTGTGAAGCACCTCAATATGAATCATTTCATTCACCTGTTACGAATGAATGTATCTCAATAGTCTGAACTCAAATTGCATACATTAATTGTTGCTAGGTAGGACAAACAGTGTGGCTTGCCCTACCTAACAACACGTAATATATGCAATTTGCATTCTGACTATTGAAATACAATTATTTTGAACAGGTGAATTAAATAATTTGTATCCAGGCACTTGAGTATAAATTTTGTAACATAATAAAGATGGCTTATGCTCTAAGGACCTTTCCCATAGACATGTTTTTTTTGTCTAACTATACAGTATAACTCTGACCACTCAGATGATTGTATGTAGTCAACTTTTTGTACTTCGCAACCAAAGTGTATTAATGGACAGCTAAGAATGTGTGTAATTTGTTGAAGAAGAGTGGCATCCCACTCCATCAGGTTTTACAGCATAGGTTGCACATTATTTTGTATGTCATACACTGTAAGCTACATG
Organism: Strongylocentrotus droebachiensis; assembly: GCA_035222895.1. Taxonomy (NCBI): domain Eukaryota; kingdom Metazoa; phylum Echinodermata; class Echinoidea; order Camarodonta; family Strongylocentrotidae; genus Strongylocentrotus; species Strongylocentrotus droebachiensis. The sequence goes on from JAVYIG010003801.1 coordinate 76,056, forward strand.
AATACTATTAGCAGGTGTTGGGCCTATCTTCTAGGTATGAACCTTGTTACGAATCAAAGAGGACATGGATAGCAAATAGGAGAAGACATTGTGAATTCCTATATAGATCATGCAGTTAATTGAGACAGGTGTTTAGAGATATATACCTCCTCCAGGAGCCGTTATGGAGGATAATGCCTTGGTATTCATCATCGATTGGTATGCAACTCTTTTTATTTACTTTCGCCGAAAAAAATTGCAAGTGATCAAAACATTGTCTGTTGATCCTGAAAGGCATTATCCCAGTGATACAGTATTACAGTTGAAGAGATGTAGTCCAGTGGTTTATACTCGTGGCCCTTATATCCTTAATAGCAACACAGTTTTATCTACATTTTTGCTCTACATCTAGGTGTTAAATGGGTACCTGTTTGTTGTTTGTTCAGCATTGTGAGTGTCTGTAAAATGGTACCAGCTTTAGTGCTCCCCAGGGAGTGGAGAATGTGCCTGAATCCAATGATCAGGACAGGGATTTATTTGTGAAGTGCCTAGAGACATAGTTCATGTGTAAAGTGCTATATAATGCTCTACTGGCTTACATCAGGTGATATATTGAGCACATTAAAGGTATAGTTCTAGAACTGATGGGAAATTGCAACTCAGATATAGGAAGCACATTGCCAAAGAATTGATCCCTGGACCTTGCATATGAGAGTCTGGAGCCTTCACCAACATACCGCAGTACTACTACTAAACATATAACCACAAAGAGCAAGGACTCAATATGAGTCTTCATAGTATTTTACTGATTTGTCATTTTATTTCTTTTTACCAGTTGTTGATGTATGCTTGAGCAAGAATGCCTAGAATAGCTCTGTTAAGAGGATCGTTTTAATATGCATGTTACTCAATCCTGATGTCAGGGAGAAACAAAAAAATAAATGATGCATAAACAAAAAAATGCTGAGAGGAAATTTTCTATTGATATTCCTGGTAGGTTTGAATAGATTTGTTTCACTGCATTACATGTTTCAAGCTGGCCACAAGTTGGCCACATGCTTAGATTTTGAAAAGCACACATATTAAGCTTGCCGCAAGCTCATTACAAGCTTGTTGTAATCTGAATATTTTATAGGGATCCCTTCCTGATCATTACTTTCTAAATCTCTCCTTTATAGTATCCACAATATCCCATTTTTTTTTATTTTTTTTTATTTATGCCGTTTTATTTCATCAGGGTAGCCCCATCAGTAGTTAAAATACTGTTATACTTGGGGGCCCTGCAATCTTTTCTCATCTATTTTGTCTCGATCATAATTGAATACAAGTGCACTGAATTTTTATTTGTTTTGCTGATCATATATTTGCCTGTAATCCATTTTTAACCCTTTGCTTACGGGAACCTGGTGGTCCCTGTGTTAAGCTTATTGGACCTATACTATTCAGTAGTCAACGGGTTAAATGAATCTTAATGCACTCATAATTAATATTATAATTGTTATCAAAATTATTACATCTGAATACATTTCTTTGAATAATAAGAGGTTCATGCATGGTTTTAAGGATTAAATATTCCATTATAATTAATATATAAAAAATAGCCACTTTAAGAGAAATCACAAACTGTTGTGTTGCCTTCATCATAATTTTCCATTACCATTACATAATTTGTTATTTAAAACCAAAAATAAAATCCTTGGAACATTTAGATCCCAACAGGTAGCATTTAATTACTGAAATAGGATTGCGAGAGCGAGCTCGGAGTAAAATGGTGATACGCCAAGTGTTGGTATTCAGCCGTCACACATGCCATGCCTGTACAAATACAAGGTAACTGCACTTAATTCATTAGACTGAAATCGATCCGATTGAGTCATTTTGTTGGGAAATGGAAGCCAACAAATACGGTCACTTATCAGCTCGTTCATATTACATTTTTTTGCGGTTGCTAAAGCGTTTGTGCATGAATTAGCCGTGTGGGTTTTGGAATAATGTCTTGATTGTACCGCGTTGCTAAATTACTTCTAAATCCAGTGAATGTGTGACAGATTTGCATAGAAAAAGAGGTAATTTGCCAGCACAGCTTGTTTTTTGTATGTTATGTATGTTATGTTATGTATGTGCAATATTGGTTTTGCACTTAATTTCCGTATACCACAAAGACACACTGTAGGGAAATGAGATTGTGTTTTAATCAGAATCCTAGCATTGCAAGGAAAGATTATATTTACTGAATTACAATCATGGATTATGGATATTGCTTAAGGTTGTTTATTTAAATATACCCAAACAATAATATTACAAGAAATATCTAAATGCATAACTTCATTCCTTAAACGAGCTGCCCCACCCCCCCTTTACTAGTGCCAAAAATACATGTGTACTGAATCAAAAGTGTAATACAAATTGAAATGAGGCAAAAAATGCTCTGTTATCGTATATGTTATAGTCTCAGAACTGAATAACAAGATTTAAAGGTAGTTGGTTTTCAGCACGTGAGGAAAGCACACAAATTTGAGAAGCAGATTGATGAAGGTTTGAGCAGAAACTGGTCAAAAATAAGAAATTCATGACTTTTTGATGTTGTAATAAATCGAACAAAAATTGGCAACTCTATGGCTTTACTTTTTTAGCTCCTCTCATTGACTCTTCTTTCATTTTCTCTGTAATTAAAACAATTGTGAAAGAATATATTTTTTCTTTCACCTTGGAGTTGGGTAAAAACATATTGAAATTATTATATCTAATAAAAAATAAATAAAAATAAATATAAAAACGTTCCTTATAAAGCGCTAGGATGCATGTATATGATTAAAATTAGATATGGAGAAATATGAATCTATGAGTTGATATTTTAGGAGAGGAGCTAGAAAAATATATGTCACAGAGTTGCCAAGGTGTATTTAATCGATTACATTTTTTAAAAATCACAGCTTTCTTATTTCTAATCAGATTATGGTCAAATATTCATTGATCTGGTTCTTCATTTTTTGTTCTGCCACTACTAAAGCAAACTTAATATCTTGGTGGACATCCTTTAACTCAGCGACTTTTCTCTCAATTCCCTAGGAACCAAACTTTTCCTTCAAGCGATGGCTATAAACAAGATACACCTGAAATTTCCATCTAAATTCATTGTTATGATAAATATGGATTGTATTGACTTTTATTGCAGTTATTTTGCATACTGATTATTAAAATCGATCATATTCTTTACAATTTTTTTTTCTTTCTATTCAATTCTATTTCATTGATGGACAGTTAATTTTCTCATACCTGTCATTCTAAATGCAAATTGCCCGTTCTAAATGCACTTTGTCATAGATTGCCTGCAATAATGATAGCTTTATGGAACAATGCTACACCACACCCAAGGGCATATATGCATGTACATGAATGTAGAAAATGTACAGACCAAAAGTTTCATTACAGACTTTGTCCCCAGTTAGTAATATCATTACCATCATCAGCAAACAGGAAGCTCACTCTAAGAGGAGAATACAAACAAAATAGATGTGGAAGGTTGCACGCATCGCTGCGTTAGGAGCCACCTCAAACATGTACTCATTGGTAATGTGATTGGAGGGTGAGGTAAATTGGTGATTGGCAGAGAGGTAATATAGCCGTCAAGGGGATTGGAATGGATGTAATCCCATTGAGCATTTCAGCTTTCTATTTTAGGCACTTCTGCCTTTCAATGGTGGGAAGGCATTCTTCCTATTCTTTCCTCTTTTAGTTTCTCTCCTCCTCATCTACCTTCTACACATGGCACAACGTCGATATATCCAGGTGCCTCTAGTTTGTCTATAGTTATCTCCTCCCAGCTCTTGTTCTCTCCCTCTCTCTCTCTCTCCCTCTGTCTCTATCTCTCCCTCTGTCTGTCTCTCTCTCTCTCTCCCCTCTGTCTCTCCCCCCTCTCTCTCTCTCCCCTCTCTCTATCTCTTACACACACACACTCTCTTTCTCTCCTCTGCCTCTCTCCCCTCTCTCTCTCTCCTCTCTCTCTCTCCCCTCTCTCTCTCTCCTCTCTCTCTCTCTCACACACACATACTCTCTTTCTCTCCTCTGCCTCTCTCCCCTCTCTCTCACACACACACTCTGTCCACCCCTCTCTATCTCCTTTTCATCCTCATTATGTCATTGTACAATTATTCCCCTATGTCTGCTGCTGTCAGTCATGTTTTTGTATGATAGTATTTTATCCGTTTCACTGCTCTATCCCATGACAACCTTAACAAAGCCTTGATTACAATTTAACATTCATCCAGGGGTCTCAATTATGTCATATTCCACTCTCCCTGGTTTTTTCCCACTTTCTTTGGCACATTTCCAGCATTTCTTTTCAAACTTGTCACTGTGGTGAATACCTTCTTTCCCAAACTCTGCAAAAAAGTATGTTAAGTATGTTATTTCATTTTGTAAAAAATCTTATTTTATTGCTAGATCATAATCCATTTAAAACTTTGTTAACACTCTTCCTTTCTTTCTTTCTTTCACTCTCCCTTTGTTGCTCTTTCTTTATGTTTCCTTTTCCGTTATATGTTATCTCTTTCCATTTTCTATCCACCCTCCTCCCTCCCCTCTCCCTCCCTCCCCTCAAAATCCCTCCCTCCCCCCCCCCCTCTCTCTCTCTCTCCTCTCTCTCTCCCTCTCTCCTCTCTCTCTCTCTCTCCTCTCTCTCTCTCTCTCTCTCTCTCCCTTTCTCTCTTTCTCTCTTTCTCCTCCCATCTATATCCCCCTCCCCATTATCTCCCTTGTCCCACTTCCTTCCTCTCTCTGTAGTTATCTCCATCTTCCATCCTCTACCACATCTTCTCTCTCTCTCTCTATTTTCTCTCTCTCTCTATCTCTACATAATTATATCCTACCCCCTTTTTTAAAATCTACAATCTCTTTTCTTCTTTCTTTGCTCCTCCCCCTCTTTCCTCCTGTTTCTTCTTATTATTATTTACTCTGAGTGACAACTCAATAGTTATGGTTATGATGTTAAAGATAAAGACCAGTTATGGTCATGCAATTGCATTGTGAAAGAAATGTTGTGGAATCGATCAGAAAAGGTTGATCATCTAGCATATAAGTATTGGTGTGTACTGCAAGGTTCTGGAATCATCAAAATGGTAAGAAATTTGGCACAGTCTTCGTAAAGTTACAAGCACTGTACACAGAAAGATGTATATGGGACTACGCACACATGCGCGACACAGGCGTTTATCTCTCACATCCCAATAGATAAACTAATTTACCAAATATATCAATTAGTAGGCGGTTTCCCGGCAAAATTGTTATCATCATGTATTAGTCAAAACATATTCTTTCACATGATTGGTAATGAGAGCTTCCATTTCATTTTTTGAAATTGGGGCGTTTCCAATACTGGTCTTTACCTTTAAACATTGTTTATGTGGTATGTGATCTTCCTAAGATATGAAACTACTAAGGTCTTTGGGGGGAGGGGGGTGGAATGAAAAGGACAGAGATGTCTGTGGGGGCACAGTGTTTGTCAGTAAGGAGAGATGGACAAATGAGTTATGATTTGGTGTGTGAGGTGCTTTAAGTGCTACAATTTCTTGTTTTCTGTATACAATGAAACCTGTCTATAAAGGCCACATTGGTTGTTTCCCTTGAAAATAGTTTCTCATTGAATCATGTACTAAAGGAACCTGTCTACAAAGACCACCTGTCTACAAAGGCCACTTTTTGTGTTTCCCTTCGGCGGTCGCTATAGACAGGTTTGACTAGTATATTCTGCCCTCACATTATTGTAATTCCTATTAAAAACAATATACCTTGACAGGATCATACAATGAATCCTGATAATTGTGTAATCCCAATTCCATTGGAATCATTCTCTAAGACAATATAACTCACCAATTTGCTGATCAACTGATACTTGTTTAAATTAAATGAATAGTCACATTGGCCACATGGGAAATTTAACATGTGTAAAGTGACTCTGTATTAACCACCCTTCAGCAGTGATAGCTTAGTCACGCATGAAGGAATGATTGAGAAACCTAATGCAGTCTGCTTCATCGATCATGATCTTCATCAAAAATAATATTTACATTATAACAGCATGCCTGAACTACCACTTCGTCTTCAATAGGAGCAGCAACCAAATAATACTGCTACTATGCTTGTCTTTTTACAAGCCCTATCATTAAAGATTAGGAAAGAGATGTAATGCTCTGTACTAAATCAACATCATTTTTATGAGTTGGTTTAACTTATTCAGTATTTATCCGCTAAGAACATTATACAGTAGGTAGTGATTTGTCTTACAATTGTATTTCTATGTACGTGTGTGAACTTGGCAATACAGTAAGGGTCGGGGAAAGGAAAACAAACATAAAAGATATGAAGATAAGGAATATGAATATCCTGCAAAGATATTAAGTAAAACTAAGAAAAATATAACAAAAACACATTTCCTGAAAGGATGGTACTGGAAATCAATCAATGCTAGCACTAATGCATAGTGATGGTTATATTTGGACCTGCAGATCATTAGCCCACATACATGCTTCTTGTAAAAGCAGACCAAATCAAATTACCGACAGATTAACCCACATTGAAATACAAGATTGTAACCTTGGCAAGATTAGAATATCTCTGTATTTCATCGTCTCTCCGAGGTACTAATTCCAAGCCCCAAGCTGTTTGTTCCTTGCCAAAAATTGGTGCATGCATGATTGTTTGAAGAAGAGCGACACATGTCGGCTCTTAAAAGCTCTGCCGTCTGAAGATGAATTGGAAAATACCAATGTCATTAATGTTGGTTGGAGAGCACTCTACCTCTAAAGTACCAATATTTCTGAAGCCTTTTGTCTGTGGCTGGAAATGTCACGTAATAAATCTTCAAGGTCTAAACATAACTCTTAGGTATTATTATTATGAATGGGTATTGTTCAAAAAGGTTTTTCCCCTATTTACAGGATATATTTTCTATCTAGACTTTATTATGTGTTTTTGGTGATATTATCGTCCATAATATTCTACAATGTTATTAATCATAAAGAAAATGGCCCATCTGACACGATCAGCAGACAATATCACTTATCATTTCTGTGCAGACTGTTTTTCTTGATTTCAGCCTCTATTTATCAGATTTACTTGTTTTTATAAGTCTGTATGGAAAGTGCTATATTTTGAAAATCATAATGAAATGCAGTTATCATATTTTCAATATATGAATGAAAGAATATGTAATTCTCATTGCCACAGATACAGAGGATGTAAGACCCGAGAGAGATCCAAAGTAAGGAGACAATCATTACCATGGAAACGGGTGAACGCTCCACCCATTTATCTGTCAGCCGCACCTCCACCGTCGACTCCACCACCTCTAATGATTCGTCCTTTGATGACCCCCAGCAGGAAGAGATCAAAAGTGAAAGGTCATTGCAGAGAGGTGAACATTGTGAGGTTAATAATATCCCAGGAGAGGCAAGGAGGCCCTCTATTGGGCTACGAGAGACAAAGATCATCATCAGTCAGGATGATAGTGTTACCATTGACAACGAGGGTGTGGTGGAGGATGAAGAGGAAGAGACAAGGAAGGGATCAGAATCACTTCATAAACTCCATCAACAACACGCATTAGATTCATGGGACCAAGAAGGTAATGCTCTCTTTGTATGGACCCCCCCCCCCCCCTCACCTCTTACTTCTGAATAAATAATTTCTTTCTTAAACAGTTTTCTACATGATCTAAGTGGTCCCTGTATTACGACAATAGGAATGAGAAAATCCAGTAGTTTACAGGTCAAAGAGCAGGAATAATTATTTTGCCATATCACATTCATGTAGGTTAGAGTACTTCCAAATGCTTACAATTTGAAGGTCTTTCAAAATTATGTTATATCTGTAGAATTGGGGGGGGGGGGGGGATAAAAAAAAAACGGAAAAGTTATGTTAAACTTTCAGGAATATTTGCATAATCCTTTTTTTGGTATTTTTACAATTCTGATGTAATCAATGATTCTCGTTAATCTTGAAATTGGAGAATACATGTAGTTTCATGTTTTGCAATCTTATTTTATATATCATAAATCAAGTAGGTCAAGTCAAATTAATATTTTGCTGTGCAAAATTAAATCTCTCTCTCTCTTTCTCTTCTCGTTGATCAGGTGACTCAGCCAGTTCCAGCAGCCGATCCTCTTCCACCACCAGAATATCACCACGCCTATCTCCATCTCCCTCTCACCGCCCCCGCTTTCAAGTCAGACATACCATCAGATCATCATCATCTGCATCTCCACCTCCTAATATAAACAGTCAGTATTATTCTATTCTCTGCTTTCATCATCCTTTAAAGGCCCACTGTACTACTTGCTCCCTCTATATATAGAAAACAATGCCTAATCGGTGACCATTGGTCCCCCATGATCCTCTTTTTCTTATGTTAATTGAGAGCTGAGTTGATGAGATAGCCACCTGTCAGTGACCTTCCTGGGTGGTCTAATCCCTCTTAGCCAAACTAGTACAGACGGCCTTTAAACTCTCTGTATCCCCCTCCAACCACACCCATCATCAAGTCGGACATGCAGCAGTCCATCATCATCATCACCAAATAACATTATCTTACGGTGGTATGACTCAGTAGTAGAGCAGTGGTTTTATAACAAGGTGGTTCTGGGATCAATACAAATTGATGCTTAAGTGTCACTCTGTAGGACAGCCAATTCTGTGCTTACATCATCTTTTTACCCCAATAGTATTTTGGTAGTTGTCAATGTGTGAATGCTGTTAATGAAATTGTACAAATGTTTTGCTCATGTGTGGACCTTTTGTAGAGAAAACAAAAAGATTTAATACAAATCACAGAAAGATTGTAATGACCCATTTATTATCTGATGACCTAGTTATTGCACATCAGCATCATCACCATTATCATCCTCATCACCATTATCATCATCATTATCATCACCTTTATCACTACCATCATCTTCATCTTCATCATCACCACCATCATCATCACCACCATCATCATCACCACCATCATCATCATCATTATCATCATAGTAGCTGATTTTGTTTATCTGCTTGTTAATTCCAGGCTCCATATCGTTGATGTGTTTGGGGAGTTCAGTGATGAAGGTCAAACGTCAAGGTCGTACGTCATCTAAGATGTTGTACCTTGATAGCACTAGATCCTACATCAGATGGAAACCATCCAAGAAGGGACATAAAGCTATAGGTAGGAACAAGGGCCGGTCCAAGATTATGTGAAGCCATGGGTAACGTGATGCAGAAGAGACAAATGTTGAAAAGCACCCCAAAAGGAGAATATTTGACTCTTTTAGTTGCCTCTTGGGAAGAAAATTTTAATGGAGCACATTACTAAATATAGTTTATAACTGCAAGCAAACTGCCCAATAGCAAATTACTTGTAGGTTATATTTTATTGTAAAATGAAAAACAGATCTCAGATGTTAATATTTTCAGCGAAATGGAATTTTTTTTCAAGTGAAGATTTAGTTCATTAAAATTGCATGTACGGAATTGATGGAATATTACATGAACATTTCAGGACAAAACAAATGTTTGGAATAATATGAATACATACTTAAAAAAATGACTTGAATTATTCTGTGATACATATTGATTGCAGTCAACATCAAGAATGTCCGTGAGATCCGAGAGGGGGCTTGCACCGACATCTTCAAGAAGCACCTAGCCAGCACAGCAGGTCATAAACCCAGTCATTGCTTCTCCATCATCCATGGTACTAGCTGGGAGTCTCTAGACATCGTCGCTGGGTCCTTAGACGAGGCCAGGGCCTGGATCAGAGGTCTGAGGCATCTCATGGAACAAGCACAGGAAGAGACGGCGCAGAGTGATCAGCTTAGAGACTCATATCCTTTCACATCTTTCAGAATTTACTTTTCTCATCCATCAGCTCAAAGCCTCCATTAAGTCAACAATATTGATTTGTTCCTATTTTACATTTACACTGTACAATACTTCCGAAACTTGAGGACCCAAGCTTTGCAATACATATCACTCTTGTGGTTTTTTTCAAGAGAACTTAATAAAATATCATGTTATACTAAGTACAATCAGTCACATCTATTATAGCAAAATCACAAATTCCCCCATGCATGCTCAACTGTAGGATTTGTGGGGTTTTTTTTTGGTTGTCAAGTTGTTAAACCACAATTGTCATACTCTGAGGTGGTTGATACACCTAAAGTACAGTATTCACAAGGTTTGTAATTTCAAATATACTATTGTGTTTCTATGTCAGGGGGTTTTATAGAGAATTAAGTAAATTATATGAAATTTGTATATTCAAACTTATGCAGGGGCTTTTCGTTTGTACCGGTAATTGCATTGTATTCTTGTTAATGTTTTCAAAGAGTATTGAATGCATATGTCAATTCTGAGTCACATCTACATCTGTAACTTTTTTTCACATACACTGTATAGTATTCGTGTAGGTTGTACATTGTGAATAAAGAATAATAAAAGTGAGTCATCTTATGGTTCACTTTCCGACAATGTAGGATATTGATACACAAGACAATGAGTACTCTCCAGCCCCACATATTGCAGTCTATACATTGTACATGTACTAGTCTTTCCAGCATTACAGCTTACTATAATCATCCAGCAGTACAGTACTGTTGATGAAGAGCATAGATTTGTATATGTTATTTGAGAGAGGTGACAAAAGATGGGAGAGACACACTCTGAGATCCATTGCGAGATAAAGCCAGAAATTATTTTCTGCGTTAAGCCAGCGATGGTACAATGTTTATCCTCAGTGATATGAATACCTCCCTCGGGGATCAAACAGACAGCAGACTGGTTTTATCTTACTCATCATCAGTGGTATTATCCACCATGCTTATATACAGGCTGTAGGATGCTATTACATCTAGGCATGATATGCAGATCACTATTTTTATAGGACATTTCATGCTTGCACTATTTTTTTCCTCTGCATTATAGACACTGTTATTATTCATTAATTCTTATCATCATTTGCCCTTTAAATACATAAAGTTTGAGGAATTGCTGATGATGAAAATTGATGTAACACAATAAAAAGTACAAATTTGTCTAAATAATATTCAAATAAAGAGTTTGGCAACTTAATGCTCCCTTGTGCAGTGTATTGACATATTTCAGGAGAAATCAATGTTCAAATCAAATTACTTTTTTTTGGTACTAACCTACACATCTAAATTCTCAAACTTCCTTAAAATTAAGGCGTACTTCATCTTTACACATGAATGCATGTAAATGAACTCCATGTACATGTGTATATTCCTACTTTTCTAAGGTATTTTAAGACTGATATACCTCTTCTTGTTCCTTAACTCATTCAAACATGGTTAAAATCAGTGTTTGAGTCAGCAGATAAGAGTGGAGATGGCCTTCTCAGTATGGATGAAGTCTTGAAACTTCTTCACAAACTCAATGTTAATCTCAGCAAGAGAAAAGTCAAACAACTGTTTA
>JAVYIG010003801.1:92500-181810 GCA_035222895.1 Strongylocentrotus droebachiensis
CTTGAGTTCTTTGGATGATGGAATCTAGGACAGATGATGGTCCAGGGATGAAATGATAAATATTAATACGCAACCTTTATAAAGCACTTAATACCAACTTTCTAAGTGCATAGAAAAATTAGGATTTAAAAAGAGAGAGGGAGAAACAAAGCAATCATTAACAATTACCATAAGTACATATAAATCTAACAACTACAACTACCACCACGAATACTACTACTAAAAAAATGCCTGTTGCTGATGATGATGACATAAGCATACTGCACATGTACTGCATTTCATCTTCCTGTGTTTTCATTCTATCACACTACTAACTGAGTGAGTATGCTATAAGGGGCCTCATTTAAATGCAGCTAGTTTATTTCTCCCGACAACTATTCATTAGCACATAGCATGGTTTTTATTTTTCCACGGCGGCGGTTCTTTTGACGCAGTTTACCGCATCATGTTTGTATGAGGCCTAGGGAAAGAGTTGATTAATCCTCCTTGACATGCCATGCGTCTCAGATCAACTCATCATCTCAAGCCCACCTGAAGGGAGTTCAGGAGGCCTTCCTTCTCCAGAATCACTCAAGTATAAAATACTTATCAAGGTTAGTTACATGCTCATTTCAGGTATACCGGTATGTACATTTATATGCTCTCCTTGAACAGAGTCAAAAAGCCTCTGTATTCTAATTCATATCATCTATGTTTATATATCTATTTTACTATTTTGATTAATGTCTACAATTTGAACGTATTCTAATTTATATAATTCCCCTTCATACTGCTCTTTCTGTTTCTCCCCTCCGTCCATTTTTCTTCCTCACTGTCTCTTCTCTGTTTTTAATGTTATTTCTTGCTTCCTTTTTGTCCCTCTTTTTTCTTCTTTCCCTTTCTTTGTAATGTTTTGTCTCTCTGCTCTCCTTCTCTCCATTTCATGTTCCCTGTTCCCACTCTCTCTCTCTGTCTCTCTCTCTCTATCTCTCTTGCATTGTCTCTCCCTCCCCCCTCTTCATTCTCTGCCTCCTGCTTTCTCTCTCCTAGGCCAAGAAGCTTCCATTAGACCATGATGCTGATCTCGAGGCTGGTGAAGTTAGTGAAGAAGATAGTGCTGATGAACTTGATGAAGATTTCAAGGTAAATCAACATCTTGATTTATTTGATCAGATCGATATAACATGTAATAGCATTATTGCTGACATTATCCTTTTTAGCCATTATGAAAGCACATATATTTCACTCCTTGTTGGAAAAGACAGAGACAAGATGAAATTTTAATTAAATTCCAATAATTCAGAAATGAAGTTTTCAAGATGTTTTCATGAGTTTTGAATGGCATAACACCTCAAAATATTCTCCTTACTTTTTAGCCAATTTCACTTTCACAATAGTATATCTGTAAAGCGCTTCAAGACATCATAGATGTATTAAGTGCTATATAAAAGCGGAATTATTATTATTATCACATTTCTCTGCCTTGCCTCATAGTTGGAGAAGACGGAGACGAGAAGTAAGTTTGAATCTATTGCCATGGCACAGCTTGCCTTGATGAGGAAGAAACCTATCTCACCATCTCAACAGGCATGGCAGAAGATAGCGCACAAGGTATGTTATAATTTCAATTTCAAATGATTTTATTTCTCATGCAAAACATAATACAATGAGTAAGAATATTACGAAAAAATATACAATGAAACAACAAATATAATAGAAATAGCAAGAGAAAAGAGGTACTAACTAGAAGCAGAGCAATAGCATACATCTGAAAGGGTGGTAGTAAGAATCATTCACACAAGTTAATCTGGGATGAGGATAGGGACAAGTGTCTTTTTCATTTGATTAAATCCTGATCATTCCACAGGCCATAGATAAATTGAAACAGATTTTTCATTAAAAAAATAATAATTCGACCTCATTAAATAATGGTAACTTTAAGTCATATTTGGGCCTTTTATTGTTGTGTTCATAGCCGAAGGGTATGACAAGGATACAGGGATAGCTGCTATTTATATTGTAAAACAGGCATATTAATGTTCTGATTACAGCATATTTTAGTCCTCACATCTTGTCAAATGCTAACAGTTGTAGTTTATACAACTCCATGTTTTCATAAAACTCCAAAACTAAGAAACTGTTGGGGAAAAAAGGAAACAAATCAGCTTTCTTGCCCTTCTGCTGTGCACACAACAATGAAAAAATTCATCCAATTAATGTGTCGGAAAGTGATCTTATCTGGTTATATCTTTGCTAATATATGACCAGTGTGTGAGAGAAATATTTCTATAAGGGTAGATACATGTATGTGGCAATCATTGCATACATTTACTTTTTCATTGTTAAACGGTCTTTTGAAACAAATAAAGTATGACTATACATGCATGTCTTATTCAATATTTTAGTTTAAAGGTTGTAAGTCATGTCTAGTTTCAGTTTAGGTAATTTTACATCGATTAAGTAATGCCCTTTTCTCTTCTGATTCTCAAGCTTGGAAAGCCAGGAACTGGGCCTGAAAATAAGGTTATCAGCAGATTTATGCAAAATGTGAGACGGAATGACACTAGATAATTAGGCAAAGTGCAAATCAATATCATGGAGAAAAAGAAATTGAATGTCAGTTTGAGCATCTCAATACATATAGATCAGAATCATTGTAGTGTTGTTGATTTATTTATGTAGTTTGAATGTTTAGGCTCTCATGTCAGCATCCATTGGTGTCACATTAGAAAAATCCAATGCTAGTAGTGCCACAAATGTATAGTTGTTATTAAATAAATAATGATCTGTGCTGTATGATGTAGACAACAATAATAGTATATGGATTCATATAATGCTTCAATGGATGTGAAAAGCGGTGATAGATTCCACATGAAAAAAATAACATGCTGATATGTTGTATAAATGTTTTTTGAAGTATATGCATGGCTCTGATCACTCTTTCTAACTAATCTCCCTCCTAAAAAAAGTCAATCTGAAAGTTTCTTTCCCCAAAAAGTGTTGCTAAATTGTGTCTTTAAATTACTCTGAAACCAGCAGTAGGAATGCAGTTTACATACATGTAGTGCTATTATATACAAATTGCATGTATAACATCGAACAGCATTTGTCAACAGTGGGGGGTGTGCACACAAGCCTGAATCTAGTATCCAGAGCAATTAATGCTATATCTGATATATTCATATTCTTATCAAAACTTGATTATCGATCCCACTGCTGCCACCATAAAAGTGGCCAAAAGAAATATTTATGAAAAGCCAGAAAAAGTCTTTCAATAATGATTTTTTTTTTTTAATGAAAGATTTCATAGAATCTCCCACCATGGAGATAAGAATAACCTGAAGTAAGGGGAAAGATTTCAGCTAGGCATTTTCCTTCAAAGGGTCATGTCTTTTATTTGCACCCTTACCTCTTCTCAATATTCGACTAAATTTTCTATTAGATTGAATTCTCTCTAGTTCGCACAGCTTATGGGGCATCACATAGAAATAGGATTAATTGATCTAAAATTATCTTAAAAATATATATTTATAAGTTTCGCACATCAGCAGAAAAATAAAGTTCTTTTCACATCTGTCTATCTTTCTCCCTACTTCACTGTGTCTGTATCATTTACTGATTATTGCACGCAGCGATTAGACAGATTGAGAGTCCTTCTAGAAGCAACAGAGGTTTGTATGTCTGCTTATCTTTTCATTGCACATATTACCTTTCAGCTCTAACACTTGTATGAGCCTTACGTTAATGCCTTCCTATTGCCTTCTAACCTAATGTGTGTATTGTAACTGAGGGATGCGTGTTCATGGGACATATCATGTTCAGTGTGGTTATTAGGGGATGAATTAAATATAAACATTTGGATGAAGAGAAGGTGGACATGTGGTGGTGGTGGTGGGGGGGGGGGGGGGGGGGGGGGGGGAGGTTGTGGAGGAGGCTTCCCTGAAATTCAAAATGGTGCCATGACTTAATTATGCAGATTGTTATGTAGACTACTGTGTCAATATTAATGATATATATATATTTTTTTAATCAGAGATTTGTTTCATGAAATTTCATGTTATATACAAAATCGATGGAATTTATGGTCCGTTATGTTGATGTGACTCCCCCTCAATCCTATTTTCCATAATCCCATTTCGATGTCCCTGTACATATAGTAAACTGTCTGTCTAGATCCAGTATCTTAAATGCCTCATCAATAACCTCACCAATACAAAACATATTTAAAGTCCATCCCATCTAATAAACATAATTTGTGCAATGTTTGGTCCTTCTAATAGTCCTATCTGTTGCACAGTACCCAGAATGCAACCTACATTGGACCCTGTCATGTAATGACCCTGCCCACAATTGCTTCCAGTATTAAAATAAATCATGAATTGTATTTGTAATAAATCATGAACCAATCTTCATATATTCTGTGAATGCTCTACATGTTTTTTGTGTTTTTATGGTATGGTACTAATAAAATAGAGTGATTTTATGTGTGGTTTGTACTCGGCCCTTAACTTAAGCCCACAACGACTGATATATAAAAGTTAGTACCCTAATGGTTGCCAGTAAATGTGCTGAATTGACGACAGAAATTACTTTGAGGGTAACTTGAAGCTTATTTATGCCTTTTTTAAAACAGTGTCGTTATAAAAAAGTTATTGATATCCTGTAAGACATCTATTTTATAATAACCATAATAAAATACACGCACGCTATCAACATTTTATCATGATTCAAGTTTGTTATCCTAAAAATTACGCTGTGGCACGTATTAATGATGATTTTATTGACATGTCATATATTTTTTATACCACATTTGTATGTTTAGAAGTATTTATACATACCAGTATATGGTCTCCAATATATCAATATATATTTGCACAGTTACATGACAAAATAGCCTGTGACATGCGATACTTTTACTTTTTTTATTTACCAAAAATCAGTCTATTCAAGAAGATAAAACAAATATATTGACAAATATAATCTGTATATTTGACTACTATATGCAAGCAAGTTTGTTTGTTAAATATTCTCCATTTACACCTCACATTATATGATGTTATTTCCTTGTGTGTATGAGTGTATAACACAATAGTTTATGTTTTTCAGCCATTTAAGATGCTGTGGATGGTGGGCTAATTATTGACCAAGTGTTTCATACTTTGTACATATATTTCACTTTGAAGCAATAGGCCTACTATTAGACCTATTTCTCATTTAAATATATTACATATTTCCATTTAACTAAGAAATTCATTATCTTTATTAAAAAGTACAGATTAACATTGTTTGTATATAAAGATAACTTTCAATTTTGCATCATTAGCTTATTATTCCTTGGAAACAATCATATTGGTAACTTTCAAACAAAAGCTCAACTTTTGTTTTCTATGATTGTTTCTTATTGAATTCACAGCATGTACATGTAATTTACATGTACAAGTGTTGTACTTATTAAAAAAAACTTATTTCAAATAGTTAAGATGATCAGGGCCCCTTAGCATAAAACTTACCATTGATGGTAACTTTGCCATCAATGGTGACTACCATGGTAACAGGGCTCAACAGCCAATCAAAATCAAGGTTTCCATCTGATGGTAGTTACCATGCATTGATGGCAAAGTTACCATCAATGGTAAGTTTTGTGCAAAAGGCCCTGATCCTAGTTTTTGTTGAGTATTATCTAGAACAATCTGGCTGATACTTGTCAAGCCTCAATCACAATGTTTATATGTACCTTAACATTACTTGCTGTCTGACTAACATGAGTTTGTGCTTTTCCATTGAGTCTGAGTTGTGTTATTAACTTGCTCCTTTGTAATTCTGCCTTCTGTCATAATGCAAATTTCAATTACATTAAGTGCAAATGATTAAGAGGATGGATATTACAAAGAATGTGTGAAGGGATATTGTACGGTATACATGTCATCCACCTTGCATAACTACTCTCATTCGGCATCTGTTGAACTGACACTCGCCTTTCTTTTTTTTCCTGCTCCATGCTCCATGCAAACAAAATGCTTTTCTTAAGCAGCAAACCTTTTATAACAGTCTGTAAGGCTCTAAACCCTTACCATGTCGTACCTTACCCTGTAGCTCCAGATTTTTCAGCTTTGTTAAACTGTTTAGGCTTTCGTATTTTGTGGTTTTTCCTCAAAAGCTTGTCTGTTGAGTAAGAAAGTGTTCAGTAAGAAAGTAGAGAAACTTTGGGAGTAAAAATGTTTTTCTAGATTAGGTTGATTGTCGGTAGCATTAAAAGATAAACAAGTTGGTGTCATCATTCATCTGTATAGTGCTTGTAAGTATATGTGTTCAAGAAATACTGTTAGTTGTTTCAAGTTATATTGAATACCAACCCTACCAGGTATAAGATTTGTTTTCACAATCTGATAATATATTGTGATTCAACTACTTGTTTAATATCTAATCTCAAATATATATTTTCTTCAAAGAGAATGGGATTTTTAGGGGAAGGGTGAAAATCTTTGATTGATTGAATTATATTTATGAATAGTTTAGAAACTGGAGTGGCGAATAATCATTTAGGGAAGCATGATATTTGATCTTGTTACTTCTGTGTTTCAGGCATGTCACAGTTTAAACTATATGGGAATCCAAGACATCTGGAACTATTTTAATGTTAAAATCGACTGGTATCCCCAAACATTATCCCTGAGCATAATAGTGATGTAATCAAACCTCAATTAAAATCAGCGTTACAAAAACAAATATGCACTTATCTTGTTGAATGTATGTACCTATTTTCTGACAGAATCAATCTAATAAAGGAAAATCCTTCTTTTCATTTCACCCCATAGCTCAAAGAAAAGAACACTGAAAATAAAGCTTCCAAAAACGGGAAGACTGGACTCACAGGAACCTTCAGGAAATTAAAAGCCACCAGAGTAAGTTCTTTTTCTTTTTGTTGTATTACATTTTTATTTATTTTTATTTGTAATTTTACTTTCACTCAAACAAATGTAAAAGAGGCAGGACTTTCTTAGGAAGAGTATGATATCTCATGATAAGATGCCGAGGTTCATGGTACTGGAGTATTCTGCATAAAGTCTTCAAGAATGAATTCAAAATAGAGTTTAAATGGCAGTGTTAACCCGTTGACTACTGAATTATCTAATTCTCATAGACTTAACACAGGGACCACTAGGTTCTAGTAAGCAATAGGTTAACTTTATAAAGATGCAAGTGAATGTAAAGAATAGACGGACAATGAAATTTGATTAGAAATATTTTAGTTGACATTGATCCAAGAACATAAATTATATGTTGGAGAAATATAACAAATGTCAAATATTTAAACATGGAACCCGCTCTACTTGCTTTTCCAGAAAAATAGAACAATAAACTAGGTATAAATTTTACGTTGCCTTAACTTTTGATTGCTCTTTTTACATAACAGAGGCGAGCTAAGCTGCAGCACTCGTCCGAGTCGGATAACAACAGCAGTATGGAATACGATCGATCATCTTCACGAGATGATGACTTAGAGGGCGGTGCCAATGAGAACCAGCAGGCAGAGCAAGCGAAACAACGAATGAGCTCAGCAAACAGAAAGAGGGCGTTTGTTCTCTCAAGACAGTTGTCAGATCTAGTCAAGTACACCAGATCGGTTGCATTCAAGGGCTTCCCAGAAAACAGTAAGATGAGTTTGATGATGTACAAGCTTAGATAATGACAATGTTCTTTATTTAGTCCTCCATGTATAGGGCAGGCTCCAGCGTCACAATTGAGGTTTTAGGTTACATTCAGGGTTGGGGATAGATACATGTACATGTATAGCCCTTGCAGTAATGTGGTTGAAAAGGTGGAAGTAAACAAATTCTTTCAGTGTTAGATATCAACCTCGAAGCAGTTAGAAAGCCTTTGATTGTGAATATCCACTCACCATAGAAACCTACAGAGAACATCTTATTGCCAGGAGTTGTGTTTTACATCAATACTACACAGTACCGGATGGGGAAATGTTAGCTTTGAATCACTGATGGGTTTAGGCTTCATTCACAAGATGTTTTCTATGAATGATTCTAAATGGTGTCATCCCTTTTGCAAGGTACTCTTTGATATATTGTACTTGATTTGTTGAAAATCAAAACAAAATATCAGGTGAAGCATAGTGGTGACAAGAATGCATAGTTCTATGATCATTACCCCTGTATTTACAGTGACATTATCTTAGAAACTCATTTAAAAAGAATAAAGGGTTAGAGTTTTTATGTTGTCAGCAGCTGTTTGATATTTGTCATTTTCAAATACCAATATTTCTTAGAAACATATTCAGTCCTTTATTATTCCAATTCTGTTCAAATCTGCAATGCATAAAGAAAAGAGAGTTCGCACACCTACATGTAAGCATAACATAATTATTCTAGCATGATTTATCCTACATAGTATCTTAGGAAATTTTCCATGGAGCTGGGTTAGAAGGTTTCATATTTTCAGAATTACAAAATATATTGTGTTTTTTTTACTAGTAAAATTCTTTTATTGTATGGCATGTATTTTCGGAATTACAAAATATATTGTGTTTTTTTTTACTGGTAAAATTCTTTCATTTTATGGCATGTATTTTCGGAATTACAAAAATATATATATATTTTTTTTTAACTGGTAAAATTCTTCCATCGTATGGCATGTATTTTCTTGTACTCTAAATTAATTTCTTTTGGTGAAAGTTACTCAAAACAAGGGCAGCATGATGTTAGCCAAATATCTTAATCAGACAGATATTTTAATTGTACACTACCTACTGCCAATTTGAAGATTTGAATTGCATTTGTCCGTGGAGGAACAGAAGGGACTCCTTTTTTTAAAGAAATACCCCCATGTACTGGTCTCTCTCTCTCTCTCTCTCTCTTTCTCCCTCTCTCCCTCTCTCTCTCTCTCTCTCTCTCTTTCTCCCTCTCTCCCCCTCTCTCTCTCTCTCTCTCTCTCTTCAGGATTTATGGTGTTTTATTATTATTTTTTATCTGAATGCTTACATGATGTACACATAATTGTTTACTTAAGAGTGGTCCCTGTGTTATGCCTACGGGAATAAGATAATTCGGTAGTCAATACATTGCATGCAACAACATTAATAGGAAACTTCTGTATTGAACTTTTATCTATAAAAAAAAATTCAATGACAAATGACAAAATCAGTGACAAATCTGCTGATAACCAATCAGAAGCAAGGATTTCATGAGCATATAACAAAAACTATAAATTGTCACTGATGACAAGTTTTTGTGAAATAGGGTCCTGTTATCAATACCATTTCTTTCCACTTTATTATTAGTGCCATGTTGGGAGCTGCCCTCGCTTGGTGAGATGAGAGCAAACAATCTTGCGATGACGAGAGCTGCAGACTTTGCAACCTTCAGTACTCACAACATGTGTAGAGTTTACCCATCGGCGTATCGGATAGACTCAAGTAACTTCAATCCTCAGCCACTCTGGAACTGTGGATGCCAGCTTGGTAAGCCAAAAATGTGAAACTATGTCTGTCTCGTATTGATAGAACTGATCATTTGCCTTAAGTATCAGAATGCATAAGAACTCATCTTTCATTCAATAAAAAAGATAATTCATCCATGTTCGGATGTATTGTTTTAAATATATAATGCTAAAAATTAAATGTAATGCATGTCTGTTCAACTGTACATTTTTATGTGACTGAAATGGAGCATCTCCTTTCGAGAATGGCTCTTCTATTATTGGAAAGTATATTTCAATAACTTTTGTCTGTGTTCAGCTATATGCAGGTGGAGGATTATAAATGAATATATAAAATTGACATATGATAATTGTTTAATTGAATAATGAAAATACATGTATAACTAATTGTTATTTCATCAATCTGAAATGTGGGTTTTGAATTGTTCCAATTAAACCTTCTCTTCATTAAAATCTCAAGTTTGTTACATTTCCATTTCTCCTTCTTACTTGTAGCAACCTCAATCAACTTGTTCATTACTATGACACCGTAAGGGATGTTGCCAGTGAACATTGCAGTAAAAGCAATCTTGGAATTTGTAGAGTCCCGATATGAAATTATGTAATCAGAGGTGTTGATGGTACTGAAAGGTAGTTTAATGCTAGCCCATGATTTACTTGGGAGAGATTCAAGTATTTGCAAGATTTATGCAATTAAAAAAGAAAATCATTTTCTTTGATGGGTTAACCTGACTCCTTCTTGGGGAAAAAAAAATAACCTCTGTATTTTTCTTCATTTTTGTTACAGTTGCTCTGAACTACCAGACTGAAGGTCGTGCTATGCAATTGTTGAGAGCTAAGTTTAGAGCCAATGGGAGTTGCGGTTATGTGCTCAAACCTAGCATACTCAGACAAGGTAAGTTCCTAATACTATCCAGGAGAATGGGGGCAGACTAAATGGGCATATTTCATAAATTTTAACATCAGGCATTAAATGAAACAAGTCTTTGGACTGATTAGTTTTAGAATGTCAATGTTTTAGTCCTTAAAGGCTTTTTTTATAGATTTTGTTTATATTTCTCAATCTATATAGTATTCGTTTGTAAATAAAAAAATCTTGACATGAATACAATGAACAAATATTACAAAGGCAATAATATTCTTTAGATTGTACCCATGATCATCAAGTCTTTTTCTTTGATATCAGAGTCACAATTTCATTCATTCAACCATTTTTACTCATCTTTTTTATGAATTTCACAGACAAAGTCCATTTTGATGCAACATCCAATAATTCCATAGCTGGCGTCCAGAAGAAGCAACTGACCATTCACATTATCAGCGGTCAGCAGCTACCCAAACCACCACAAAGCCTGCTGGGAGAGCGTGGAGAGGTACAATCCTCTTTGATCAAAATGATATATCTGTTGAATGTGCAACAAACTTTAATAAATGGTTAATGGGCATTTTGTGAACCTACACAACATTTGTATAAATCTTCATAAAATGTATGGTCTCTCAGATTTGATGTATCGTTTGTAATGTTTGCCTCGTGTATATAAATAGATCGTGATTATTTACATTTTTCTATGGCTCTGCAATTCAGTTAGTTACCTTCAAATTAAATGTTTGATAAGACATTAACACTACCCTTATTATTCATATATATGATTTGCTTTAGCATTATACATATTTTTCATAGAACCCAGCCTGACTGATTATGGACTTACTATTCATTGGATTAATATATTTTTTTTGATTGAAAAGACATTGGTTAAACAAAATAATAAAGATATGCCTGTGTATTTTCCCGAAATGTACATAACTGTATCAAGCTCTCCATTAAGGTGAACATGTATGAGGTCATTAAAAGCCTTCTTAATTATGTCCTATTCTGTCCCAAAACATTTATGGGTATTGTATATACATCTTAAATAAGAATACTTTTTCTTTATTACATTCTTTAATATCACTTTGATTTTGTTTTTGTTTAGATCATTGACCCCTATGTAGAAGTTGAAGTTGTCGGTCTGAATGGAGATTGCACCAAGGCACAGACTAGGACTGTTCAAGATAATGGTAAGATCTGGGTTCCAATGTTGTGTAGTATGATTTCAAATTATGTAAGAGTACATACTGCTCAAGCAATGCTAAAACTAAGGGAAATACAATATAGCAGTTTCCATAATGTAGTTTTAAAGATATTAACATGCGAAAAAACAAACCAAAAAATTGTGGGTTTATTTTGCATTCAAAATACGGAGGATTTACCTTTAGGACAAGCGCAAAGTTTTTAAAGAAATCATTTCCTTGTCAAATTAAGTCACTACTGTATAGAAATTTTTTCATTCTATGTAAGAAATAGGGATTGCACATTTGAATAGGTGATGTGCCAGACTACTGAAATTGCTTGGAATTGATATAGATGTACTTCATTTTTGTTGCAATTGTATAGAGCTGGTTTTAATTGTAGGATACTTTTACATCCAGTTTGTTGTATAAACTAAATAATTTTGTTTTATTCATTCCCCAGGTTTCAATCCAGTGTGGGACTATGTAGTGACGTTCCCCGTCACTCTGCCCGAGCTAACCCTAGTCAGATTTGTTGTATGGGATGAAGATCCCATCGGGAGAGACTTCATTGGCCAGGCAACCTTCCCTTTCACCAGCCTTTGTCAAGGTAAAAGGTTAACCCTTTCAATCTTGTATACAAATTAAACCAGTCAAATTTGTCATGTTATATATTATTTCATGAATAGAGCAAAGCTTCTCTATGTACTAAAAATTCAAAAGGGTTTATGAATTATGAATTAATTTACGATATCATAGCATAATGAAGATTTGGTCAATATGAACAATAGAAAATGACATAATGATTGAAAATTTGTCTTCTAAAATTGTATACCTCAAATACATGTTTGTAGAATTTTTGACACCATTGGGGTTGAACCAATTTGACATGCATTACAAATAAAAAGAGCTCTTCCAACGAATTTCATTTTCCTCAAGTTCTTTTACCATTTGCTAAGATGACGCTTGCAATTACTCTAAATTAGTTGTCATTTAAATTCATTAGTTGTTATTGTTATGCCTCTGTATCTTCCTTCAGGGTACCGTCACATCCATCTTGAGGGTCTTGACCATGCAACTGTCTTTGTTCATGTCACCATTGAAGACTTCACTGATAAGGTAAGTGATTGACTTATACAATCATACCATATTTGGCAGAGGTCACTAAGAATAAGAGTGTACTATTATCAGCCAAATTTCTAAAATAATATTTTTAGCTTGTCAAGCAGAATTTTGGGATTTTAGTAAAAAATGATTTCTTTCAATTCAGTATACATAAATGTGTCTTCTTTATTAAAAGACGTAGTTGAAAGTGCATTGCTATATACTTGGAGTTTCTATCACTCTTACTCTTATTTGGTAATTAATTATTTAATGTTTCGTTACTTAGACCATGCGTGTACGATTAACAGTATTTAACTAATTGCCTGTGGGTACTCAGTCGTCCTTGTATTAAGCCTACAGGAATGAGATAATTCAGAAGCAAACTGGTAAAAGTAAGATTATGTAATGCCAGCAATAAATTATGACTAGAATTCGATCATGAAATGATAATGTATAATCTCTTCAGCAGAAATACATCAAAAACAGCAAAGGCCTGCGCTCCTCCTCCATCACCCGCACCACCTCCTCCCCGAGCCGCAACCGAACCAAATCCGTTGACACGGAGGTCAATCTGATGACCGGTGGAAGCCCCTCCCACCAGGCCTCGCCCAAGAGACGCACCTCCCTGGCCGAGAGGCTTGGTATCAGGAGGAGACACAGCACCACAGCACTCCTGGTGGAAGGCATCATGAATGTGAGCACTGGTGGCAGCGGTGGGATCAAGAGTCCTACCTCACCCACTTCCACACCAACCTTTGGTCTGCTGAGGCAGAAGAGAAGGAGCTATGAGGGAGAGATGAGGAAGGGTCGCTCACAAGGTGATGAGGAAGGATGCGATGATGGTGAGTTGAAAATTCAACTGTACATTTGAGGGTTCAGTGACACAAAGACGTAACTCCATATTTTGCCCAAACAAGTGTTTGATATAAAAATATTCAGAAAAATGTGGGCTTTCCAGGAAACACAAAGACTTAACTCCACCCAACACCCCATTATAGTCAATGGCTAGTGAAACATAGACTTTACTCCTTAAGGCCGAAGTGCTCAGTGACACATAAACCACTTTTTCTCATAATGGCCAAAATGGAGTGACGTCTTTGTGTCACTGACCCCCTCTGACATGTCTCTCTGTAAGGCATTTACCTGCGTGTAAGCACACATTCTTCTGATAACATCACAAATTTTCAAACAATACTACTAATAATGGCATCCATTTACAATCATAGATAACGATTGATACACTGTTGGTAGCATATTGTTTGAAAATCTTTGATGCATTTGTAAGAAAGTGTGCTGATGCTGACAGGAAGCTAGAATGGTTTTCACCTTTGCTTTCATTTTAATCATCTCCATATCTGCATTTGCAAATATATTCCAGTATTTTAAACAGATTTGACTGTATTCAAGGTGATAGTTTATTTAAATAAAAAGAAACGTGTGAATCAAGCCTGTGGAATCTAACAATATTGCTATCAAAGGGACAAACAGATTTCCTATGGAATGATGGAATTTGCGTTTGATACACAAGGCTTTGGTTGTAACAACCATCTTTTATTTATTGAATTGTACAAATATATATAAGATTGCACTTTGAGCAAAATAGGAAGTATATTGTATCATATTTATATGTATACAAGTAAGTTTGTTGTGCACATTTCGAGTTTACAATGCATTTTGGTGCCTGCAAATTGTAGACAATAGTGAATGCGAGGAGAAGTAGAGATTGTGGTCCATATAACATATTTTCATAAAGTCAGTTTATACTGCAGTTCTGGCAAAGAGACATTAACAAACATCTGAACAAAATATCTCTCTTACGGAATTCAAAACTGCAGCATTATTGTCTGTTAATCACCTATGTTGTGTCTCAATATAAACTTGGATGCTGGTGGATGCCTCGCAAGATGCCTCGCAAGATCCAAGATAGGGGAAAGATAACAACGCTTGGCCAACTTGTTTCTGTATTGAAGTCATTTTGAAAGATTCATTTGGGATTCATTATGACATCGTCGATTGATATTGAAAGTAAATAGTGTCCACAAAATAAGATCACATTTTGATCAGTAGTAATCGATTATGCTTGGTTCAGATAAAACATCAATTAGCTGTGAACTGATTTACCCCTTTTGAAATTCCATGTGATTTCATATCGTCATTAATCTACAGTTAATGGACGGTTTCCAACATTTAATTAAGTTGTATTTATTATAATATAATCAAGGTTTTTAGATATTTCTCACATGCCCCAAATGCAAGACATTTTAATCACTTAACATAATTTTATTTCATGTTCTAACCCATCAACTTACAAAAGGATCAAAGTGACAGGTAAAATCCTTTGTGACATTCATTGAACTTGTGTTTAATAAGTGTGTGACTGGTTACGTAATGTGTGATCACTTTTTGCATGCAATCATATATTCATTCATGTATGCATTTGTTTGCTGTTGTATTAGATATTTGGCAGCACAAACTATTGATTTGCTTCCCTATCTTTTAGCTAATATTTTGGCTGTTGTTGATGTTCTGACTCTTACTTTCTATTATAAGGGCATCTGATATCAATTATTGGCATCAACATATTTTTATACTTTGAACTTATTAGTCTTAACTTGTTTTTTTATTCCCCAAAACATATATGTGATCAATAGCTCAGAATGTTACCAGGCTACATGCACTCTTCAAATAACATAATGTGTTTGATGTAATGGTGCATATTTGGGGTCCATATAAATACTTGTCAATAGTATTATATGTCTTTATTTTTGAAGGGTGTAAAAGATAGCAATAATATTTCTTACATGCATTTTTTTCTCTTTTTATAATTCCACGATTGGTTGCCTTCTGCTATGGATTACATTTCTATCTCCTTTTTTCAGATTGATTTATAATACTATTTTCTTCAATTTCAATTTGTATCTGCAGTCACACTCTCTTTCCTCTTGATTTATGTATCATATCAAAAACTGAAATGTTAAAATATTGTTTCTGTTTTTCTTATGTACTCAGTTTTTGGTGATGACGACTGTGACTTGAGTCCTGTTGACTGTGATGCTATTTTGGATCGCATCATGTCGAGTGAGGTAGCCGTAGAGCTAGAGGCAGATGGTAGTCTGAGTGTTCCTCTCAATGAGATTATACACATCCTCCGCCTAGGAATTTCTCCTTCACAAATCATCCAAGTCATTCAGGACGGCCGCTTGAGTCTGAGACCAGCGCTCCATGAGGTTCCTCCCATTAGCTCAGTAGGAGATTATTTGGATGTTGCTGCTAAAGGTGAACTAGAGTCCAGTCCAATGGACACTCAAGAAGGATTAGGTAGTGGGATCCTTTCCAAGTTAGAACATTATGACCCTGAGCCAGCTCCTACCTTGAGTAGAATCTTAGACGATGATGATCTCGTGTTTCCTATGAATAATAATGATATCTCAACGGAGATGGAGGCCCTTCTGTCTGCCCGCTTTACGAAGGAGAGACTAGCCTTTGGGATGGTGTCCTATGATGAGTGTTCTTCCACTGAAGACTGCTCAAGTCTGGAATCTGCTGAGGTTTTTGTGACTGACACTCCGATAACTGACCCTCCAATAACTGACCATGTGACCAATGACACATCAACTGATCATGTGACTGAT
Organism: Strongylocentrotus droebachiensis; assembly: GCA_035222895.1. Taxonomy (NCBI): domain Eukaryota; kingdom Metazoa; phylum Echinodermata; class Echinoidea; order Camarodonta; family Strongylocentrotidae; genus Strongylocentrotus; species Strongylocentrotus droebachiensis. Next base: position 108,715 of record JAVYIG010003801.1, read on the forward strand.
AACAAATCAACTGATCATGTGACCAATGACACATCAACTGACCATGTAACCGATAACAAATCAACTGATCATGTGACTGATAACAAATCAACTGATCATGTGACCGATAACAAATCAACTGATCATGTGACCGATAACAAACCAACTGATCATGTGACCAATAATGCAACAGGTGAACTCTTTTCAGGAGAGAATGGTCTTGTCTCTGAAGAGGTTCATGCAAAGCCAGAGCAAGAGATAGAAATACAAGAAAGAGAAATAGGAGTACCACAGTTAACAAACTCCTCTGAATACAATGTAGAAGATAATAGTGAAGCAGATGGGATTCTAGACGACCCCTGTCTCCAGGAAAATCAGGGTAGTGACTATGATAACCAGGGGGATATTGTGTATGATTTTGTAGAACAAGATGATAATGTAGTACATAGACAGGGTAAGGTCGCTTCACAGCCAAACGAATTTGTCCAAAGGTTGAATCAAGATGATGTTTCTTCAAACAGTAGTGAGGGTATGTGTCTGTCGAGCCTGGGGAATCCTAGTAAATTATCTTCATGTAATGGGAATAATGACGTAGTCGATGCATACAGTAATACCTCCTATATAAAGAATGAGGATCATTATAATCTTAGCTCAGTAGATCACTCTCAAGGGTATATGCAATATCCAGAGGACAGAGAAGGGCGGTTATCACAAGAGTGTGTCAAACAACTTGTACAAGGTCAGACAGAAGTAGAAATGGATTCAGTTTCTCAAGGTCAGACACGAAACCCAGAGTATTGTGAATCAGAAGGACAAATGGATTCTCTTTCCAATGTTGTGGACTCCATGTTTGATCTGGTAGCCAGCCTTGCAGAACAAGAGAGGGAGCTACAAACCTTAGAAGAGAGAAACCATGTGAAAAAAGAGTTGAATGCTAACGTCAGCCTTACTAATGGGGAAGAAAACATATACAGAAACAGTCCAGAAGACCTACCTCCAAATGTTCTGCCACCAAATTGTACTGAAGACACCAACATGCAAGTGCAAACACACAAACCTCTGGAATATACTGGAAATACACAGTTCCATGAATATAGCTGGCATCAATCAAGACATTCTGAAGGCCCTCTCATCGAGTCTGAACTAAACGATGCTTCTTGTAATCTTCCCGATTCTTATGATAGTTGGAATACTCATGACCAGCCAAGACCACTGACACGCACAGGGCTATCACCAGATACAACTCCACTGAAGAGTTCAAACCTTACTTCAAAAGTAAATGGAGACCTGCCTGATGATACAGTTCCACTGGAACACTCTTCTTCCAGCCATAGACCAAGAAAGAAGTCATTGGTAAAAGTTCTTAGTGGGCTTTTCCAGAAGTATGAACTGTTCGATGCCAAGCAGACTGAGTCCTTCAGCAAAGGAATAAGGTCATCCCTTAGAAGGAAATTCATGACTCGAAGTGTGCCCGACATCAGCAAGATGAACTTCAAGGTAGAGGAGGAAAACGAGAGCAAGGAGAGTAATGGGTACATGCAGAGTGTTAAGAAGAAAGTATGGTCATCCAGTAACCAAGACATAAGAACTACAAGACCAGTGAGTAAGAGCTTTGAGAACCTTTGTGGTATCATGGAAGAATCTCAGACAACAAAGATGGCTCGGATGTTGTGTTCCAGCTATACCGACATTGACACAACCAAGAATGAATGTTCACCATACAGATCCGAACTTCCAGATGACTCTATCACTAAGATGATTCCCAGTGGAGACCATGAACCAAATGGCTTTGTGCATATGAGGGAGCAAGATGTCGATGAAAGTGCTCTTACCAATGTGGTTGTTTTTACAGAGGACAAGGCAATTCAGACTGATGAGGTTACAAATGCAATTTCTTTGAAAGACCAAAGGCCCAAACTTAATAGCTTGATACAAGGTTCATGGAATCGTAATGGTCAGCCAACAAGACCCCTCAGTTGTCCTGTATTACCTCAGGAAACTAGCAATGAGAGCAATAAAAACAGGATTGTGTACTTTCATGAACAACCCCTTGATAAGCCACATGTTTCCTCAAGCGTAAAACAGAAGAACTGCACAAAAGGAGAAGGACCAAATGAAGAAGTTGAGCAACAATCCCAAAAGTTGCTTGACCTTGAAGATATCATAGTTACATTGGCAGATGTGTCCTCTGAAGACCCTGATAGTGGTGATGATGAAGGAGACTTTAGCAGTCACATATGCATGGTCCGAGGATGTAACTGTGGTGTTAATGATCTTTCCAACCTCCTAGACTCTCGTCTCTTGGTTGAAACTTGCTTCACTGGCGCCGAAGATGAAGGGGCAAATGAAATAGAACAACAGATGAGATCAAACTTTGAGAAAAATGGAGATTTGTATGCAAGAAAGGACAAGCAAGAGAATGATGCAACTGATGATGATCAGACATCAAGGACTACCAGATCTGTTGCACCTCTGAGAAGCATACTTGATGATAAGGAATCAAATACTACCTTTGGCACTGGTCATAGTATTTCATCCATACATACCCACCTAGGAGGCGCCCGCCGCAGCATAGGAACCTTCAGAAGCGAGTACAACCGCAGCTTTGATGACAGTGACAACACTGATGATGAGGGGAAAACGTTGACAAACGGTCCACAGAAGATAGTTTCACCAGGTACTTGTACAAGTGAACAAACTCCACCTGATCTTAAACAGGAATCAATCATCTGTGGCCTTGATCTAAAACCTATTCAGGAAGTTGAAATCCTGGAAGACAGTTTCAGCAGTGAAAGTATCCCCTCATTAAGTTCCACTGATGGAACTTTAGCTTCAGAGAATATTGATACAGATCCAGAACAGCTAGAAACAGAACAGCTAGAAAATCCAGAAGATGATAGAGAAGCAAGTATAAAGGAAGAGGGGGAAGTTTCTCAAGAAGGAAATGTCACTCCAACTAATGATATCCATGACCAGTGTTCTTCCATGACAGAGGCTGATGAAAGTGCAAGAACAACAGGTCAAGAAAATAATACAGAGATTGTAGAAGAAGAAGCTAGACCCAAGAGTGTTAGCAGTGAATGTTCCTATGATATGTTCAAGTCTTTGGACGAATTGAGTACTGTGCTAGATGATGAGTTGCTTCATGGGAGGAACCATGGTAGGAGTTCCACTCGTACATGTACTTCCTACACTTCTCATTCCATCCAACCACTCAAAGTAATAACGCCTATCAAAGAGGAGGGTAGAAGTCCCACAAGTTTTGACGTTGAGAATAAAGAGGATATTAGAGCTGTGCAAAATGAATTTGATTTTCCCTCTGTAAAATGCAGCAACATGGCACTTGCTAGGTCAGACAAAGCACCTGTCGGTTCAAGTAATGCCAATGAAGAAAAAGCACACGGAAGGCCTCCAGTGCCTCCAAGACCTGTGATAGGAAGTGGCATTTCCGTCAGGTTCTTAGGTCAAATCCCTCGTCAGATGTCTGCATACACCTACAGCGACTCTGATTCAGACTATGATTCAACAACGAGTGGTTCATCACAAGAGACTGTGGTTGAGCTCATTCCTACTCACCCACAATTTGCCAGGCCATTGGCCAAGCCTCCCGTTCCACCTAAGAGCCCAAGTCTAAAGGCACAGCTCGTAAAACAAGGCTCCAAGGAAAAACCTCCAGTTCCACCTAAACCGCAACACATCAAAGCACTTGCAGCGGAAAAGAGAGCCAAAGCACTCCAAAAGAGTAACAGTCTTGAAACATCCCCTGACACTACTTTCCCAGAATTTCCTGCCAAGAAGGAAGATTCTTCCTTTTTCAAGTTCAAGGGTGAAGACACTGTAATGGGAGGGCAAGCAGGATCCATCGATGGAAATGGCCACCAAGGAATTCTTTCCCCAGGAATGTTATCACCAGGGTTAATAAATTCCTTAACAAGTATTCCACCAAACTCATCACCAACCCCAAGAGATCCACATCAGGGCCCTTCTAACAAGGACACTCCATCATCACACGAGCATTTGGAAAGCACGTACAGTGTAACCACAAGAAAGAAATTCAGAGCAAAGCCCCCGCTGGAGCATAGGCATAGTACAGGTTCTTTGTTTTCTCTAGCTGATCTCCCAAGCATCAATGACAGAGCTGCAGGACTCCCATATACTGCTCAGGAAACCATCCCAGATGAAGAATTCCTTGATATTTGGGATCAGTCGCTTGAGAGTTGGTCTCTGGATAGAAAGAAGCGATCAAGTCAGAGAGTCTACTTCATGCTAAATGTCTGATGAAAATTTGAACGGTAAACTTGCCATTTTATAGCAATTTTTAAAATGATTATACAGTACATGCTGGTGCCTTGCTTGCTTCTCCTTTAATACAATGGACTAGGTTCTGATTGATATCTGTGATATATGTAAGAATCATTGTCGATAAGGGTGTACATGATGAAAAGATCTGAAATTTAGCCAGCTTTACCTCAGCTTTGTACCCGAGGGATCACATTTCTCATTGAAAAAAATACCACTCTACTGTAAGAGTGTACTCCGTGTCTCCTTTCGAGAAGTCCAGCTTAGTTCGAACACATCCTTATTTAGCAATAGTATTATGATGATCAGCACATATTATCATGTTGAGGGTTCAGTGACACAAAGACGTTACTCCATATTTTGCCAAAATGAGTATTTGATATCAAAATGTTCAGACAAATGTGGGCTTTCCAGGAAACACAAAGACTTAACTCCACCCAACACCCCCATTGAAGCCAATGGCTAGTGAAACATAGACTTAACTCCTTAAGGCCGAAGTGCTCAGTGACACATAAACCACTTTTTCTCAAAATGGCCAAAATGGAGTTACGTCTTTGTGTCACTGATCCCTCTTTGTATTATCCCATCTTTGCTTCTCACAAGTTACAAGTTTTGCAAAGGGTATGAAGAATTTCATTTCTACCATATGCCTATTCAGTGTAGCTGTAGAACAGGTGGAAGTACCTGTATTTGCTGGTCCATTTGGTTCTTTGAGGGGTGCATTCTATGTCTGTGGGAGCATGTCTGAAAGAAAGAGAAAAAATGATTGAATGGTATACATCAGGACTATAATATTATTTGTATACACATACAATGTACATGTACTTATGATTCTTAAGCATTATTCTTTACTTAATTCTTTTTATGTGGTAACTGAAATTCATGTCTGTTAAGAAATTTATCTGAATTTCTCGTATTTTAATTTTTGACATCACTTTTCGATACAAGGTCAAATATAAATGTTTATGTTCATATATCTTACAGTTTTTTCTAGTTTATTTACTGACAGCATTAAAACTGTACATTTAGGATGTGCTTTTCTACAGTAGAAGAAATTTATCTTATTTTTACAATTGATGTGATTTCCAAGAATTTATGGAAACATTGTATATATTACCTCTGAAAGATTTTATGAAACTGATGTATGATTTTGGGTTGACAGTTTATTTTCTAATCGTGATGTATTTGACGTTAAAATGACAACTCTAGCAGTATTTTTCATAATTTATTGATAAAAAGTGAATATTTTGTTTTATTGGTGTTCTTTGTCAGAGACAACTATATTTACCTAATTGATCAGAACTATCACTTAATTACATTTTATTATAGTTCTCTATTCTTGTGGTAATACATTTTATCTTGTTAGCATTATTTATTGATTGATTGAGAATATGTGCAATGTATTGACCTTATATACTGCTGCTTTACATTATTTGGTTGTGTTTTACTTTGTTATTTCTCTTTTTTGGGGTGATAGGTTATTGCTGCAGCTTTTATGTGTTAGTCCTAATATGATTGTATAAAAAATGATAGGTCACACTTTTCTGTATACATGTAGGCTTGTTTTATTAATATGGACAGTGTTTTATAATGTATTACTTACAACTTTCTTATTTTCATATTATATGTAGGTATTCGGGTTAAGTATGTAACATTTTACAAGAAGGCAACAACTAGATTTAAAGCAGGAGTTTATATTGCGATGGTATCATTCTTGTGTCTTTGATCATTGTTTTAGTTTAAGAAATGACTGTTTCAATTTCTCAAAATTTAATAGCATACTGACATTTCTGTTAAAGTGATTCTGTTAATTGATTTAAATCTCTCATATTGTAACAGAAAAATATATCCAATCAACAAATAGAGAAATAGATATCCATCTAATATGCTTGTAGACTTCTTTAATTTTTATTCACCGAAATGTATTATTGGTTTTTCTTATATGAAATTGTTATATGAATAGTAAGAAGTAATACATTCTATCATTAAGTTATAAATAATAAATAATTACAGTGCTTATATAGTGCATAACACTTACTTTTATTATTTATCATTAAGTTCTATAATTGCAATTTGTGTATATCCCTGTCATGTCATTACAATTCTTATTTTCTTGTGAGAAATATAAGTTTCTCAACAGATTTGTATACAACACAATTTAGAGAGATTTATGTATTACAGCCATTTTATCAGTGCAACAAAAACCTCAATGGTCCCTGCGACCCTCCTTTAGAACCCTCGAACCAAACCAGCCCATCATAACCTTCCTGTGTATTACCATCCCTGGACAAACTACCCTGGGATATTTATCCTGTATAATGGCATCCCATGAAAACATACTCATGAGACAGCAAACACCTCACCTATCTTCCCCATGTATGCAGACAAACTACATCTAGTGACACTACTCCATGGACAAAAGTCCTTGAAGAAACTTTTACCAACAATCACCCCAAAGATAGATACATCCATACCCAACCACACCTAGAACAACTACCCTCGTTATAACCATCCTCGGACAAGCTTCCTTAACAAAACTGTAACCCCTTTATACAAAATATTTAAAAAACTTGGATAAATTACATTTAGGACAACTACTCCTTAGACACACTACACTCTTGCCTAGCATTCCATACTGACATCCCCGTGACAATTGCTCCCTATCCATAGAAAAACTACCCCTATAGGACAAATAAACGAAGGACTAGCTTTCCTCCACTCACAGACTACCCTCGGACAAGCACCCATTCTACTACAATCTAAAGACAAACTACACCTAGGACAACTACCCCTCGGACAAGCACCCATTCTACTACAATCTACAGACAAACTACACCTAGGACAACTACCCCTCGGACAAGCAACCATTCTACTACAATCTACAGACAAACTACACCTAGGACAACTACCCCTCGGACAAGCACCCATTCTACTACAATCTACAGACAAACTACACCTAGGACAACTACCCTCGGACAAGCACCCATTCTACTACAATCTACACCTAGGACAACTACCCCTTGGACAAACCTCACCTTTGACTAGACAGACAATCCCGAGACAAATACAACATTTTTGCTTCTAAGTGGATTTTCTAATTTGTATGACTTTTCCTTGGGAATTCTTTCCTTTCTATTTAAAGCGCATAGAGACATGCTATCCTGTAATGTGTTATGCGCTATAAAAGTATTGAGTATTATTATTATTAGACTACTCCCGTCCCCGGACAAACTGCATGTACCCCTAGGACAACTTCTTATGTAAAGTCATACCTAGACCAAAAACCTTTTATTAGGATATCTACCGTTATGACATACTACACAATGGATTATCATTCCCAGCTCCAGAGAGAAAAAACCTGAACTAGCATCCCAGACAGGCCACCCCGGGACGCGAATTTTGTTTTCCTACGAACTGTTATACTTGACGCATGCAAAGAGGTCACAAACAATTGGACTTTGATTATTTATTGCTTTGCCTCACTATTTATAAAGGCAAATAATTAAATAAACTGAGATTTGAACCCTCACGTCAACTCCAACGTTCAATTAGTATCACGCTGTCTTTATCGATTGAGCTAGCGATGAGTTGACAAAAGAATGATTTGTATAATTACTATCACCCTATGAGCCACCCTACCGGATTCCACTTGCGCATGCGCTGGTTTCCTTCGCGAGTGCGCATGCGCAGGTTCCCCTCGCGAGCTCAAAGTTCGTAGGAAAAAAAATTCGCCCCCGGGACAAGTACCCCTCAACTACCATCCCTAAAAAACACCTCTCTCCTTGAATTAGCAACCCCAGAAATCTACTCCGAGGACAACTAAACCTTTGACTATCGACCCCAGACAAACTACCCTTGTCTACATGTAGCATCCCTAGGCAAACTTAATAACCAAACCGAAGACTATCTTTCCTGGAAAACCTACCCTGGGGAAAAACCACCCAATCTAATGCCATCCACAAACAAACCACACCTAGGACAGCTACCCCTTGGACAAACTACCCCCTTAGATTAACATCCCCGGACAAACTAATCCGATGACAACTGACATGTGTAAAGTCCTCCCATGACCAACAACTTCTAAGGAGTAACTACACCCTGGACTACATTCACCCTGGACTACACACTGGACTACCGTTCATACCTTCCCGAAACTACTGTCCCCTAGACAATCATCCCCATAAAATCTACCACTGGGACAACTAAACTCGGCCAATGATGGCCGAGAAGATTGCGCAATGTACCGCGCCGGTCTGGCAGGAAGGTGCCAATTGCAGTGAGGGGTTTTCCTGGATCAGTGGATTTGAGATTATATTATTTAAAAAAAATATGATTTTAGAAGAGTACGAATTTACAAATAGTAAAAAAAAAAAAAGTGAAAGGCGTAAATATTCTAAAAAAGAATGAAACGCCGATAATACCAAAAAACAACAACAATTAAACCCTTGACTAACTTTCCCAGATAATTTACCCTTGGGGCAGTTACACCTTGACTAGCATCCCTGAATAAACGTATACGAGGATAATTACATACTGGACTTCCATCCTCAGAGAAACTATTCCTAGGAAAATCTCTATTGGATTACGTCTTAGACAACAAATCTTTCTGGTATAACTGCTCGTGCCACTTGGATTACCATCCTCAGAACAACTATCCCATATACTACCACTTATCTCTGGAAAATCCAGCCCTAGGAAAATTACTCTTAGAACCCATCATCAATTTAGTTGTTAATGCCCTTGCACTAGCATCACCAGACGAGCTACCCCAAGGACAAATTTTCTTTGACTTCTATCCCCAGATAACCTCTAGAAAAACTATTTCCTAGATTGATACAGTACACTATTACTAGGAAAAATATTCCACTGATTTGTTATCCCAGGACAAACTACCGATGAACTACTACCTGCATGGAATGCCTTCCAAGACAAGCGACCCTTGGGACAACTCTCCCTTGGCTAGCATCCTTGGGCGAACTATCACTAGGTCAAATACACGATAGATTTCTATCCCCAGAAGAACTACACCTGAACATCTAGGACCGTTTTTCCCTGGGCTACAATCACCGGAAAGACTACTTTGGAACAACTACCGGACTAGCATTCCCGGAGAAACAGCACTTAGGACAACTGTCACTAGACCACCATTTCAAGGAGAAGGAAAAAACTACCACTTTGACAACCAACCTGTAGACTACCATTCCTGGACAAACTTTACTGGGACAACTAACATCTGTATTTGACCTACCATCATCGGACAAATTACCCCTATGAGAAACCCGTCAATGTAGGATAATTGGAATAATTATCATTATGTGTTTTTCCTTGCGGTATTAAAATGGTGGTATTTTTCCGAGTGATAGTCAAGTATAAAGTCATCTTTACTGCGGTTTACAAGAAAGATATCATTGGACTTTATATAAAGAGGTGATGATGAAAATAAGTGATGAATAGCTTTTGCTATGTTTCCCTATACCACTTGATTTTTTTTAATTTGATATCTTCAAAAACTCACCAAACTTGTTAATATTCAGTCCTGGTTTATTCCTAATTAGCAATATTGCAAATATGCATGATTTATATTTATTATACCTTAATTTTATTTTAGTACACGCATATGGGAAATAAGACTTCTTGGCAATGATAGTTATGATTTAATTATATAAAGTAATTTGGATTACTGTAAACAGTTTTTGATTGTTGAAATGACCGTACATTTTGGTCCTCGTACTGTAAATAGTTATAATTGACTTGTAAATACCGGTTCAATCATGTAAAATGTAAACATTATATCATACAAAAGCCTGTATAAAAATGATGAACATTTGTTGCATTTAATAAAGTTTAGAAACGAAATTCGCAAACCAATTTAGCAGTCGCATTTGTATCATTTGTACCAGTGGCGGATCCAGGGGGGGGGGGGGGGGGGGGGCAGTCCTCCTTCCCCTGGCCAAAAATAGGTTAAAAAAAAAGATGGTAACTTTAATTTTACCTTTAAAAAAGAAGACGGGCCCTATCCCCTGGAGAAAAAGTTATTTTGTTGTTGTTGTTGTTGCTCAAAAAAGGGGTATGTGGGTGTGAGTACAAAGAAAAAGAGCTCGATACCCCCTCCCTCCCCCCCCCCCCCCCCCCGTTGAGCCACAAAGAAAAATAGTCCTCACTTCCCCCCCCCCCCCCCCCTCCCGCTTATTCGGCCGGCTGTCTGAGTCGCCGTCTTAATATTTTCCCACTACTACTACTCTACTACCACCCTACCCGTTCTATTCGAATATGAACATCCTACCTCTACCAATATCCTCCCTCCCCCCCCCCCCCCCCCGCTTATTCAGCGGTCGGCTGAGTCGTTGCGAAATTTTCGGCCCGATTTATAAATGTTAAACCCCCCCCCCCCCCTTGAAAAAATCCTGCGTACGCGCCTGACTACCACCCTACCTCTACTACCATCCTACCCGTTCTTTTATTCTGCCTCTACTACCATCCTACCCCTACTACTATCCTACATGTACGTCTACCCTCACCCTATCCGTTCTTTGAATCTACCTCTACTACCATCCTATGTCTAACCCTACCCGTTTTTCCATTCTTCCATTCTACCTTTACTACCATCCTATGTATACTACCATCTTACTTCTGCCATCATCCTACCTCTACTTCCCCGTCCTACGTCTACTACCACCCTACCCGTTCGTCTATCCTACCTCTACTACCATCCTACGTCTACTACCAGGGGCAGATCCACCGTCGCCCTCCCCCCCCCCCCCCCCACCAAAAAACGGGTTTAAAAAGATGATAACGTTAATTTTACCTCTGGCAAAAAAAGAAGTAAAACATGGTTGCTGTTTTTTGCTCAAGGGGGGAGGAGTGGAAGTTTCGGGAGAAAAGAGTGTTCACCCCCCCCCCCCCCCCCCCCATAGGAAAATCCTGGATCCGCCACTGACTGTGCCCTCTAGTTTGTTAGTTATATGATTCGAAGAAAACATTTAATATTTATACAATACAAATGATTGGAAATTTGGTTAAATTTCCTTCGATACGTCCATTTTGTTTCTTAAAATACAATCCTCATTTTGAAGAGCTTGTAAATAATGCATTATGCATGTTTTTTCTTCTCCCTCTTCTTCTTCGTTTTCTTCCTCGTCTTCTTCTCCTTCTGTTTATGTTACTGCTTCTCCTTTCTCTTACTCCTCCCTCTGTTCCTTCTCATTATCTAGTATGTTGAGTTTAATTGCGTCATCATTGTCATAGCCCCAACTATAGGGCCTTTGAAATCTCGCATCCTAACATGTCATCGTCACTTTAGAGGGCCTTCATATTTTAAGATTTACCCGACAAGAAAGAAAGGAAGGGAGAGTAACAGAGAGAGAGAGAGAGAGAGAGAGACTGCATTAGAGTCATGGGGAAAATAGAGGAGTATTTGCTAAATTCTCTCAAATAAATTTCTATCAGACATTTCTATCACTTTGTGTATATCCACACGCTCTGTAGCCCCCCCCCCCCCCCACACACACATTGTTTGTATATATAAAAACACTTAACGGTCCAGTGATACCGCTAACGTCAATATCTATAACATGCAAGTTCAAAGGACTTCTTGCATATAATATTTGCATTCACATGTGATTTGCAAACGATAAAATCTTGCAGACACATGATTGTAACCTTGTCCCAAGCAAACATGACCTTCTGATTATACCAATTTACTGATTTTAAAAGCGATTCTTACATTTTGGAAGCTCACAATCTCATGACCGTTCTGAGGATTATCTTATATGGATACACAGATAAAATTGTATAAATCTAAATTAAATGTGTACATGTAAACATTAGTCAAATAGTCTTATTAGGTCACACAACGTCCACTTTTTTTCTGGGCATACTATGGAAGCACACCCCGATCTTCTTCCTAATCCCAACCCAAAATAATTGATCCTCTCATAGTTTTCAACATCCTATAGAACTATGAGCTTAGGGGGGAAATGGAAAAAATTGTACTCCAAGCATACCTTATGTCCTAAATATTCTTTTTAATGACTGTATCGTTGCTATTGTTGTTCTTTTCGAAAAAGGAAAGAGGGAAATCTACCCTTGCTTTTTGATCGTTTAAATCTCGAATTGCGGTGTCACAATTGAACCTCGCTATTTTCAGCAATGCTCTTTAAGAGACGTTTCTGGATCAAAGTCCAATATATAGTACAACCCCTCACCCTGACTTCCATTTGATTTGACTTTTGAGGTCGCAATCCTAGACCGTGTTTATGAACCATTTCAAAAGATGTCACGCATGGTATGTCAACCTAGTTTGAGAAAGAATTTTAAACAAAGCCATGCACAGATGTACGCTCTGAATACAGCAATGACTTGCAGAAGCATGTATTGACGTACCTGTAGATTTTTAGTGCTGTTTGATACTCATTTTTGTTGCTCAACATGGGTATGGCGTGTGATCAGCCATTGATGACTAATAAGGGGCACTAGAAATATTAATTGACTGGATGAATATGCGAAAGATATTGCGTCTCATTGTCTTTCTCCTCCCCCTCCATTCCCTTCTCCGCCTCTCTCTCTCTCTCTCTTTCTCTCCCCTCTCTCTCTATCTCCCCCTCCTCCCTCTCTCTATCTCTCCCTCGCTCTCTACATATATCTATCATGGGTGTCGATCTGTCATTGATACCTATTCATCAGGGGGGATGAATGAATAGATCATCCCCCCTGATGAATAGGTATTACGTAAGGATCGACACCCATGATATCTATGTTTCTATCTAGGTCTTTCTCACTCTGATTATCACTTTCTCTCTTTTGTCGCCATTCGATTCGGGGGCACGTGCCCCCCCCCCCCCCCCCTCCTATGGCTGCGCCATTGTCGATATATATTATTTGTTTTTCCTTACTAGCTTATTGTAGGGGAAATAGTGGATTTGGATTTGCCCCCCCCCCCCTGAAGAAATAACAATCAACCCCCCTCTACCCCCGCCAAAACAACAACAACAACATTAACAATATTCAGAAAATGGGTGAACAGTTATCCCAGTTATCAGCAAAAAGTGCACAATTTCTTATTCGTACTGAGCAAACTGGACTTTAACAAGTGGCAAACGGTCATCGGTCTATTATCGTAAGGGAAATATAGCCTCTCGATTTGGCAATGTTCCATATAATTGTTTACATTAAGATTGTCTGCTAGCTTGCTACGTGGATATAGACTTTCAACTTGTCGTTCATTTGAGAGTACGCTTTCTTCAGGGTAGAAGGAATTTATCCAGGATCTAGGATATCATTTGGAATATTATATCCAGAATCAATCTAAAATACAACGTAAGTACGCATTTGTTGTTATTGCTCGTAACAATGATAGGAAGAAATATTAAATAAATTTAAATGTATTCCGACTTGTTTTGTTACTGTTTAGATGCAAAGGAGTTTAAATTTATCTTTCTCCAAATGCAAGAATACTGATTAGCATAGTTAGCTTAATTTTGGTAAATTGATGAAAGAGGTATTATGTGCTTCATATTTATCATTTCATTTTGAGATACTGGAAAAGCCTTTAAATTCCTTGATCTGAAATATACTCCGGGCTATATTACATCAAAGATGCAGTGTGATTTACACTTGGATTGGTTTAATTCTAAATCAAAGGTTTAGGGTAAGTTATGTTTGCTCTAAGGCTGAAATTTGCGATTCGACTAAAATTCCTAATTGTCAGCGTATCAGTAATCGCTGGAATATATGTCGTTTAAATCTATTTGCCGTACACATTCAGCTTCACACATTTATGTAAATGACTTGAACACCAAAAGCTTGGGCTCAGCCCCCATCAGCCCCCCCCCCCCCTCCCACACCACAAACGGATTGTTGATTATAAATGATTTTACGCGAGGCACATGTGGGAAATTGAATGCAAGACCCCTCATGCACCCTCCCGGGAAAAAATAACAAAAATGTTTGTGCAGACATCATGTAGAAAGAAAGTATGTAGTCTGACAGTAGCAAAGAAAACAATGTAATAGACTCTTCTGAACGACAGGAAAAAGGACGTTCTGGATTTCAAATTAGTAAATATCAAGTGGTTACTATAAGGGGTCAACTCACACTTCATGTGCGTCAAGACAGGCTTCTAGTAATGAAGATCGTATTTTATACATTTTACCTTTGGTATAGTATGGTATGGTATTTATTCCATTCTTCATAACAAAAGACATATACAAAACATACAGAGTATTACCCCCCCCCCCCCCCCAAAAAAAAAAAAAAAAAAAAAAAAAAAAAATTGTAAATACACACGTAGAAGGGTAACATTACAGATAATAAGAATATAATAAAATTAACAAGGAAATAAGTTCAGAAGCAAATTTATGTCGAATGGGTGGTCAACATAAAAGAGCATTTAGCCTTGTTGAACGTTGACCCCTAAAGAAAGTACATAATTTACACCACATTAAGAAGAACAGGAAAGCAGGTGGAAGCAGTAAAAGGGACTAGGAAAACATAATACAGAAGGAAAAAAATATACGAATATATACTTCATAAATCAAATATGATACTCAAGTTGCCGAGTACAAATTTAATAAAAAAACAATCGAAAGGAACGTTTAAAACTATATACAGAAAGTTGATTCTTTGGATATTTTGGAATAGTACTCCATATATGAGGATCTTTATCAATAGTAAAGCATTTAGTATTAAATATTTGTTCTTTAGATTCATCAATGTCCATCATGGGGTTCACAGAGGCGGAACCGGGATATTGGTTGCTTGCTGGAGTACTTGGTCTTCTCACCGCTTGGTTGGTCAAACATCTGATAACCAGGCCCAAGAACTTTCCACCAGGTCCCACTGGACTACCTCTCCTGTGTGTAGCGTGGCAAATCTTCAAGTACGTGCTTCTTATTACAGTATTTTAAAAGCTATAAACCCCCTTGTGTACCTAAAACTCTATCCTTTATCTCTCCCGCCCCGACCCCCCCCCCCCCCTCTCTCTCTCTCTCTCTCTCTCCCTATATCTTTATCTTACCTTCATTTTCATTCAATCCGTCTCCTTTTGATAACGCTAGACCCTTTCCCATCTCCCCATCTGTCTCTGTCTCTCTCTTTCTCTCTCACATACACACACACGTTCTCTCTCTCTCTCTCTCTCTCTCTCTCACTTACTCTCTAACTATCTATCTATTTAAATATCTCCCCCCCCCCTCTCTCTCTCTCTCTCTCTCACTGCCTCTTCTATCTCCCATACCTATATCGTATCTTGTTACCTCTTCTTCTTCTTCTTCTTCTTCTTGTTCTTCCTCCGTTATTTCGGAGATCAGCGATCCCATGGGCCGCAAGACATATAACTAAACAGGAGCACAAGGTAAACATCAAGGTAAACATCAAATTTTGACTCCGTTGCCGAAATATAATGTGTAATATTTTCTTGATAATCGCAGGGGTGGGTCGGATCCTCTTGCTCTCTTCGCATCATGGTCCAAGAAGTACGGTGAGATGGTATCCTTCTACGTTGGTCCGAAGCCGATCATCATCCTCAACTCCTACCCAGTCATATTCGAAGCATTTCGTCATCCCGATCTCCAAGACCGACTCAGCAGCCGACTACTTCAAGAAATAATGGGATTAAAGAACAGCGGTAAGGATGGAATAAAATTGGCCAGTTATTTCCAGAAATATGATAACTCTTGTGCAATGGAAGATAGCCCTTCGTATAATAATTTTGATTATCAAAGGAACTCCCAAACCTCGAAAGGAACTTCCGAGATCCATTCGAGTAAATCAAAATAATCACCTTAACTCCTTTCAGTAAATGTCGAAACGAAATCGTCTTCTCGATGAAAGGAAAATAAAAAATAAATAAAAGAACATCATCAAGGGATCTAACATCTTTTAAAGCCCCGTCACTAATCCACTACTCATCTTGTGTAATTTTATTTTATTTGTCAGATTAAATTATAATATATATAACCATGACAATCCTATCATCATGTTAAACTCCATGTTTGATATCTTCCAAAGGAATTGGTTTTTCTAACGGAGAAGTCTGGAAGGAGCAGCGAAAGTTCACCCACTCTGTATTCCGGAGTCTTGGTGTTGGTAAGAAGAGCTATGAGGATACCGTATCAGCCGAGATGATCCAGCTTTCTTCAGTCATCAAAGAAAAGAAAAGTTCTCCTTTTGACCCCAGCACTCTCTTTATGCAAGCCGTTTCCAACATCATTTGCTCTATCATCTTCGGAACACAGTACACATACGACGACGACGCATTCAAGAAAGTAAGCTGAATATGTATCATCCTGACTTTCACTGATAATTCCTGTGGATTGTCACATCAGTACTTGACAGTTTGTGAATTCATATTAAAGATGATCAATTTTAGTCAAACTGATTTTAAAGCAGCCTCTATGTCGCCCATATTCTCTCTCTCTCTCTCTCTCTCTCTTTTTCTCTCACCCAGTGGTGGATCCAGGGGGGGGGGGGGGTGGGCGGCCCCCTTTCCTGGCGCTCAAGGGGGCGGTGGATGTTGAGAAGAAAAAAATCACTGTTCCCTTCCCCGTTGAGCAAAGAAAAAAATGAGTGCTCACTATTCCCCCCCCCCCCCCTTCCGAGAGATGGCGTTATTCCATATTCTCTTCATTATGTTCATTATTCACATCTCGTATGTTTGGAGCCAGAAGGGCGTTAACTCTGTGTAAGTTAATATGAATTAACGCTCTTCTGTCTCCAAATCTGGGAAGTTTGTTTGTTTTATTTCCGAAAATCATCATAAAAACAATAACACAATATAACAAAATCAAAGACTTATATAACAATGATAGAATGATAAAACGGTTGGATAGTCCATTTCAGAGCCATTAACCTAATGGCTCTGTTCTTCCATGGAGTCCAATATATATATAATGATACTATAATAAGTAATGATATAACAAAATAGTAAGTCGTAATTAAAAATAAAAAAAAAACACACAAAAACACAAAAACATTGTACTTGTACTTAACTTAACTAAATTAAATTAAATTGAATTTAACAAAAAACACTAACAAAAAGCATTAAAATCTATCCAAATACCCCCTACCATCCCTAATGTAACAAAATACGACCCCACCCTTATCACCCACCTTGCTAACAATTAACTTAATTAGTTTTAAAATATTATACACATTATCTAATTTAGTCTGTTATTAAATTGATTATGTTTATGGCAAAGGCCAATGGGATTGCGAAATTTAAATATCAAAATAATTGAAGTATTTTTGAACATGTTTATTAAACAAATTTAGTGTGCCTAACTGACGGAGCTTAATAGGTAGTTCATTGTATAACACGGATCCACGATATAAGAATGTACGTTTACACTGATTGGTTCTTGGTTTCGGAAGCATTAAATTTTCATTATATCTTAGCCCGTAACACTTTTCGTTAAATACAAATTTATCAGTCATATATTTAGGTGCTAGCTCATGAAATGTTTTAAACAGTAACGAACACATATGTCTCCGACGTCGAGATTTTAGGGTTTCCCAATCCAAGGTATCGTGAATCTGCTGAATAGATATATGTTCACCAGGTTTAACCTGAAGAATAATTCTTCCTGCCCGATTCTGAAGCTTCTGAAGTTGATCAAAATGATTATTATTTGCAGTTTGCCAAACAGTATCTGCATAGTCAAAGTGAGGCATAATTACAGATGTATAAATTAGTTTCAGATTTGACTCATTAATAAAATACCTCAATCTCCTCAAGAAACCAATCATTTTCCCAATTCTTTTGTTCAATTGCTCTATATGAATATTCCACTTAAGTTCACAATCTACATTTACTCCAAGATATTTGAAACATTTTACTTGATTTAGCTTAGTGGCATTTACCTCTAAATTGAGAATGTCATGCTTAGAAAGCATAAACTTTGTCCCTAAAAGCATGCATACTGTTTTACTGGAGTTCACAGAGAGTCTATTTGCATTCATCCAAGATTGTAGATGTCCTAGCTCTTCGTTTAAAACTGAATGAATCACATCTACATCTTTGTGGGAGTAATACAAAACCGTGTCGTCGGTATAAAAGTGCAAATTGCATTTCGTGAAAGACCTAGGCAGATCGTTTATAAAAACTAGAAATAGCAGTGGCCCCAGTATTGAGCCCTGAGGTACGCCGTAATCAAGGGATAATTCTTCTGACAATGTTTGTCCTATGGAAGTTCTAATACGTCTTTTCATTAGATAATTTTGAAACCATATTAATGAGGTACCTTGTACTCCAATATCAGAAAGTTTTTTAATTAGAATTTGGTGATGGACAGTATCGAATGCCTTATGTAAATCGACAAAGACACACCCAGTATATTTCCCTTGATCAATTGCTTCAAGCCATTCATCAGTTACTTTAATAAGTGCAGTAGTTGTGGAATGTTTCGATCTAAAGCCCGATTGCTCCTTCACTAATACATCATTGTCATTCAAGTAATTAAGTAATTGTTTTTGAACAACCCTCTCTAAAAGTTTCGAAACACAGGGCAGTAATGATATTGGCCTGTAATTATCAGGCTGACATTTGTCACCTTTTTTGTGCAATGGTATAATTTTTGCAATCTTCCACTGGTAAGGAACTACCCCATCAGTTATTGACTTATTAATAAGGTATGCTATAATTCTAAAGATTTCTTTTGCACAAGTTTTCAATAAGTAAGAACTGATCCAATCCAAACCAACCGATTTCTTATTCTTTAGGCTGTATATTTCTTTTAACACATCTGCTTCAGAAACTAAAGAAAGCTCAAATAGTGGGGTTTGCATATTATTATCCAGACCTGCCTCGTTACATACATGCGATACATTAACACCATTACATGCATGTAAGACATTAGCAACATTGGCAAAATGATTATTATTATTATTATTATTATTTATTCGACCATAAAAACACATTCAGCATGTACAGTGTATATAGGTGTATACAGAGTGAAATAGGAAAAATACAAAGTAAGATAAAGAAGGAATAGCATGTGGGTCAGGGTGCACAAAAGCGAAATTCTTCCCTGTTGCCCGGGGGCATTATTAAAATAATTTGCAGTTTCAAAAGTATAATGTGACACAGGAATAGGTGATTTAGAGCTCTTGTTGGGTAGGAGAGATTTAAGAGTCGGCCATGTTTGATTTCTGTCTATAGTTTCAGTTAATTTTTCGATAAAGTATTTCCTTTTAAGTTTTCTATTTTCAAATGTAACTTTATTTTTTAATTGTCTATATTCTTTCCAATATACATCTTTGTTATCAATTTTTGCCTTCTGTTTCATTTTGTCACGCTTCTTCATTAATTCAAAAATCCATTCATTCAACCACGGTGAATGTTTCTTTCTTACTCTTTTAGTTTTGAGTGGCATGTACCTATTAACTACACCCAACAAAAGCTCTTGCCATCCATCTACGGCGTCATCTATACTCTTCATTTCTTTAACATCAGACCAATCAAGCTCATTGATTTCACTTTTAAAAGCAGTCAAATCTACACCTTTTGATTTACGAAATGTGACGAAATTTGGATCAGAACACTGATTATACTGACGAGTGTTCCAGATCAAAAAAGTCATGGAGTGATCACTGAGACCATTATGAATAACACCAAAAGAATTTACATTCTCATTACAGTTTGTAATAATATGATCAACAAGTGTTGAAGATTCCTTAGTAATTCTTGTATATTCTGACTTATTTACATGTTTCAAACCATAAATAGCATTTAATTGGTTATATCGTTTACATCCACTTGTTTGAGGTTGTTTTAAAATATCAAAATTGATGTCTCCCATAACAATGATTGGTTTGTTAAATCCCTCAAGAAATGTTAACATAGTTTCATAATAATTGAGAATATCACATTTGGAGCTTGGAGGTCGATACCATGTAACAAATATGAAAGGTTTATCTTTTTTCAAATCAATCAGTAATGATACAGCTTCTAAATGTAGGGTGGAATCAAATGTCAATTGATGAAAATTCAAACTATTATGCACATATATAGCTACTCCTCCACCTTTTCTATTGCGGTCATTTCGAACAACAGAGTATTGGGGTATGGAGATTTCTGTGTCATACACACTATCGTCTAATCTGGTTTCATTTAGTGCGAATAGATGTATGTCATTACTGCACAAAATTGATTTAATTTCATCAAAATGCTTTAAAAGACTCACAACGTTAAGCTGTAGACATTTTAATCCATTCAGTGATAATTGATTGTATTTCAACCCGGGCTGATTAACTATATGTTCATTTAATTTTTTCTTTGAATTATATTGCACATTGATCAAATTGGCACATTCTCCATAAAAAGGTAAATGCTGCATCATACACTGTGGACATTCCCAATCCAAGAACACTTCCGTGTCATCATCATATAATTGTACAGGTATCCTAGCACATGATATATGGATCCAACTTTTACATTGTGTACATAAAAGGCCCCTTTGGTTTGATTTTACAGACTTTCTACACAACCCACATGGAAACTTTCTTAACATTACAATCCTGCTTCGAATCTAGCTTAAAAAGCTAAAGCCAAACATTCAAAGCAAACAAGACAAAATACCACAAAAATTAAAGTTATACATTAAAATAAAAAGTATCAACAAAATGCGAGTTTGTTGTTCGTTGAATAGATACACCTCCCAGGATGACGTATAAAATATATCACTAGCCAACATCGTTAGATGTTAGAGATGTACATCAAATCATCATATTACAATTTTGTCAAATCTTCGACGGACGTGATTAGCTTCTTAGCAGTTTTTCCATTACTTGCTGGTAGGGCCACGAAGATTCGTCCGTCTTGCGACCAAGCTGCAGAGGCTCTATTTGCTTCCCTGGCTGCCCTCAATAACTTGTAGTTCGAAAAAGTAAGATCTTCCGCTATTGAGATTCCAGAATTTTTCAGTTTCCGTCTTGCTCTCAACACGGCCTGGCGAGCGCGGTACGTTGCAAACTTGACGAGGATCGGGCGATGACGAGACTGAGAATTTATCGGCAATGATTCGGAAGAAATCAACGACGATGATCCTTTCACATGTTGTGATGAGTTCCGTTTTGGTCTCTCCATTGGGCCCGTCCGATGACTTCTATCAAGATCGTTACTACTGATGTCCACTCCTAGTTTATCTTTAGCAATACCAAGTATGATACTATCCGTGCTTTCCCCTTCTGCTTCATGGCAGCCAAAAATACGAATTGAGTTCCGTCTTGAATATTGCTCGGCTTCCTGGGACTTGTTTTGTAGGTTTCGAATCTCTTCACTCTGCTCTGATAATTTCTTCTCCATAGTAACCAATTTTGATGAATTCAAATCCTTTTCTATTTCAAGAGTGACGATTCGCGATTCATACAAATCTAGTTGATGCGAAACTTTTTCAAGTTCTTTTTTTATATCTTTCAATTCGTCTCCTACAGCTTCCTTCACAGCTTTTTTTACCGCATCTAAAAAATCCTCTTGTTGTATGATATCTTTGAAAGAGACATTTACTTGAGGGGTTTCAGCTGAATGGGACTGCCTCGTTTGCCTCGTAGAAATAGAGGAATGTTGCGACTTGGACATCGTGATCATGCACACAACGAAAACCCTGTAGAATACGGTATACAATCAATTCTGAACAATAGCACCTTGTTAAATCCGGAACGCAATCAAGACGGAACGCAATCAAGTGTGAACGTACTCGAGTGTGAACAATAGTACATTATTGTTGTATGCTGACTATATAGGAGTATATAGGCTTATACCTATATGCTTACATGAACTGCAAAATCGCCGGAGCTGGCCCGTTGGGGGAAAGGCTATGTTCCGTATGACCAAACTAAGACAGACGTCGAAACATAATGATCGCTAAATTGATGATTTGAATAACAATTTCGGCATCCCGAGAGTCAAAAGTTGGTGTACTTGATGAATATCACATGCTTCCAACAAATTGAGATTTATAAGCTGTCCAAATTTATGGATTATGCAAAAATCTCTTGAAGTCTAGCATGACCTTCTTTCGTGCTTTCGTTCCTGATGTAAACGTTCATGCCATTGAACGACTATATTATTACATGTAGCCTACGACCACCAGGTTCCTCCACCTCGTTATATAAGATAGTAAGAGTTTTGTTTTCCTTATTGTCACACACATCATTCTTAAATAGCCTAAGACATCATTCTTTTTTCTCTTTATATAGATTTTGCATCTCGTGAACTTGAACGTAAAATTGTCGGGAGGGGGCGGATCGTTTTTGTTTCTTCCCATTCCTGGTATTTCCAAGATTCCGTTTGGTAAAATGAAGCTCATAACAAACACAATTCAGAGCTTGAACGCCTTCATCCAGTCTCAGATTGAGTCTCATGAAAAGAATTGGGATCCAGAAAATCAGAGGGATTTCATCGACCAGTACCTCAATAAGTTGGATGAAACCAAGGTGAGTGAAAGCAACTAAGATAGATGCGTTTACCTTCTACAATTCTTTGTTCCAGTGGTCATACGATTTATGGTTCCTATACGTTCTATTTGTTCTGCTTTTCGTTGGTCCAATCCTTATACTAAACCTAACCTTAAAATTCACCTTAACCCTAAAACTTACTCCCGCCCTCAACTTTCTAATGGGACGTAGGACAAACAGGTTTCAAAGAAGTATGTATAAATCATGGGACAACCACAGTTTGTTCACGAAGTCCATATTATTAAATTGTTTCTGCATCCAACATGTTATGTCATTATTCACAGTGGATACTTTCACAAAATCAGAAGAACTAAATACAAAGTATGACCAGGGAGGTGATACCCTGGTATGACAAATGTGAACCACAGTGTATTGATATCGGCAACGCTCTGATGCGCTACAAAAATCACTTGTTAGTATTCTGTTAGTGACACGTATCACAATTAAACAAATACCAGAACGTTGTATGCACTCTTAAGGCGGCCCTATTACCAAAACGTTATTAAAGGCAATTCTTTCTGCTTTCGGCTGCTTTCAGGACACAGTTTCTTCATTCAACAAACTCAATTTAACCGGTTGTATCGCCGATCTCTTTCTCGCTGGGTCTGACACGACGGCTACTACCCTCAAGTGGTGCATCCTCTTTATGATGGCCTACCCACAGGTTCAGTCACGTGTTCAAGATGAACTTGATCACGTGGTTGGCAGAGAACGAATCCCAAGGCTGGATGATATCAAAGATCTTCCCTACACCAATGCCGTTATCTTAGAGGTAGATCTTTGAATTTGAATTTTTGAATTTGAATTTGAATTTATTAACAACAACATAACACAATGTTACAAAAGGTATTCATGTGGGTAACAAAAATAACATGTCGTATACATATCCATGTACATGGGTTACAAAGAAAAAGAAAATATCCATATTTGAACCATACAAATTAAGTTAATCATATAACATGTCATATCAAAACCTATGAATTAGCTATAACTTGATAATACATAGAGATTTGTGGCTGGAATTGAAATTCACAGAGTTCCAATAACGTATAAGTGATTCAAATAAAGGTTATTTTTTAACTTAAAAAACTTAAAATGTTGTTAAAGGGAGAACCAAAAGTTAGCACGAGTGCTAGTCGGGATTGGTTCTCCGAGTTTCTAAAACTGTATGCAAAGTCATATAAACATTTATTTTGTCTTAATATCATATTATTTGATCCTTATGATTCATCTCTGCTTAGGAGTTTAATTCTGAGATTTTGACGAAATGATGATCTTGTCTTTTCTTCTCTGATATTTATGGGCAAATTATTCCACAGCTTTGCTCCAATGAAAGAAATTGAAAAAGTCCCACGTGTCTTACTACATTTAGGTAATCGTAGCATTAAATGTTCTCTCCCTCTTGTTCTATACATGTGATTCATTAAAACAAAGTAATCCATTAACGAATGTGGTAGATGTCCTTTCTGCAGATCATATACAAATGTCGATACTGAATGCTCGAACAGATTATGCACATCTAATACCTGTAGACGTACGAACAGTGCCTTTGAACTTGTTCTAAACGGGGAAAATGTTATCACACGCATGACCATTTTCTGTGCCAATAGTATGCAATTTAAATGACTTTTATAGCAACTTCCCCAAACTTCAATACCATAAAGTATGTGCGGCTGGATAAAGAATTTATACAAGAGCATGAGAATGTGCTTAGGCACATAGTGCCTCAGCTTACACAGCAGTCCAATCTTCCTCCGTATACACTTATTAACGTTCTGAATTTGCTCCTTCCACATCAAAGTTTCATCAATTTGAATTCCTACGAAAGATGCTACACTGACTCTATCTATCACTGTATCACTGAGTTTTAAAATACCCCTAATTTCACATGATTGCCTTTGTCCCTTGTGTTCTTCAGTTATTCTGTTTCAAATTAGAGGGATAAAAGAAGGGGAGGGGATCCCCACCCACTGGACAAAACCGGATCCCCCTCTCCCTTGAAGAATGCGGCTGCCATTAAAACTAAAATGTAAAAACTAAATGTATAACAACAACACCCCCCCCCCCCCCCAAAAAAAAAAAAATAAATAAATAAATAAAAAAAAAACATCAACATGTTATAAACTGAAAGAGAACATGATATCTAAGATGTTCATATGATGTGAACTTAGGAAGGAGAGACACGGGATGCGTGTGGGGGCATAGCGACAGGTATTTCCACCGCGGTGGATTTATTTGTCTAAGAGACACAACTGGCACATGTCACCTCCTTTAAAACAATCTTGAATTCCTTAAGTAAACAAAAATGAATTGATTGTTTTGTTTATCAGAGTTTTATTTATGTTTTTAAATCCGGAATCGTACATTCCAAGGTCCAACGGAAGGGTGTGGTTGTCCCACTAGGTGTGCCCCACGTGGCTGCTGCGGATACGACCATACGAGGCTACACCATACCGAAGGGCGCCGTCATTGTTTCCAACATTTCCGAGGTGCTGAACAGCGAGGAGCTTTGGAAAGACTCTGGGGCCTTCAATCCTGAAAGGTTTCTGACCGCAGATGGAGAGCTTATCAAGAGAGATGAACTCATCTTTTTCAGCAGTGGTAAGACAAGTTTATTGGCAGTTATTCGTCACGTGATGAATATTATGAAACACATCATTTATCCTTTCGGACAAAAGAGCAATATAACCTGCTTTATCAAACTTTTGATAATGTAAAATTGAGCCCAGTGATCAACTGGAATGTTCCATTTTGATATCAAAATGAGAAAATTACCAACATAATGGCTGAAATTTCTGAGTGCAAGAAATGGAGAGAGTTTTTTGAGTAGTGAAGAAGCAAGAGGGGATGTACATTATATATTGGAGATAATGAGAGGGTTGATTATAAATCCATTTCTTTCTCCTTCTCCGTCGATCATCCCCCTCCCGCCCCCCCCCCCGCCCCTCTCTCTCTCTCTCTCTTTTTCTCCCTCTCCCTCTATCTCCCTCCTACTTCCTTCCTTCTCTCTCTCTCTCTCTCTTTCCCTCTCTCTCTCTCTCTCTCTCCCCCTCCATCCTGCTCTCTCTCTCTATCTCCCTCCTACTTCCTTCTCTCTCTCTCTCTCTCACTCCCTCTCTCTCTCTCACTCACTCCCTCTCTCTCTCTCACTCCCCCTCTCTCTCTCTCTCTCCCTCTCCCTCCATCCTGCTCTCTCGCTCTCTCTCTCTCTCTCTCTCTGTCTCTCTATTTCCGTTCCTCTCCCTCTCTTTCATTGTTCATTCATACAATCCCCAGGTCGCCGTGCCTGTCCTGGAGAGCAGCTAGCCCGGATGGAGACATTCTTAGGGTTTACAAGCCTCCTTCAACGATTCACCTTCAAGAAACCTGACAACTCACCGACTCTTTCTTTCGAAGGAGTATTGGGTGTATCAAGGAACCCTGTTCCCTACATGACATGTGCCGTAGTAAGATAATGAAAATGAAAGAAAATCCATTAAAGTTACAGTCATGAATCAAAAGGAACCGACACTCAAATTCCAAGGTGATAAATGATATCTGCCAAATGGTTAAGGTACAAAATTACTAAAAGCTAAATAATGAAACGAAAACAGATGTTAAAATCGAGCTGGTCAACCATAGTTGTCTAAAGTTATGAATTGAAGTTGGCAGTTATTGGCAGTCACCGGTACTTGACATTTTCTGGTCCACATAATTTAGCATACTGTATTTTAAGCGCTTTTTTCATCGAAATATAACTCAATCACCACATCTCAAGTTTAGCTGTACCCCTTATAGAAAAGAGATAACGTTTCAAGTTGAACTATCTTTTTTCTTACCTCTTTTCATGAAAGGATTGTGAGAATGTGAATTGTTCTTGCTAAATAACGTTGATATCTTCTTGGAACGTTTTTGATCAATCTCTGTAACTCATAAGATTAATTAATACAGCTTTTAAAATATATTAACTTTTATCTATTGTCAATATATATATCTCAAAGAGTAGACGAGATGCTTTTAATAACGAGCCTATCCATTCTTCGAAGATCTTCCAATTTGTGTTGTCACATTGCTCATAATCATAATGTTGTGTTATTATTACAGGGAGCAGTTCAAGGGAGAAAATAAGTCGCTTAAAATGTTGCAATATTATCGTGATCTGATATAGAAAAATGATGCTCGCGTTACTCTTAATTACTGTAACGCCTGTAAATCGAGCAACAATTTAAATGGACAAATGGAGCTGACGTATAATACAAGCTCTATTTAGATGTCACTTCAGTCCAAAATTTCATTAATTGATTATATGTATCATGTCCTTTTTAACTGGCGGATAATAATAATGTTAGTAATGAAATGTCTCCTTTTTCGTGATTTATGTATTCTTTTACTCACCTTTTACACGATCGCGACTATTTTTGAAAAATCAACTTAAGGGCGATTTCAATACCCTGTTATAAATCCCATAGGTACCATGTTTGGATTATGTAATACTTCATTGTCATATTCGCACTGATCAATAGGTGACGACCAAGCCTATTCACATTGCCCTAGGTTAAGTTTTCGAAAACAGTTGCGATCGTATTCTATGTATAGTTACCTATCGTTTGTAGAATGTTTTCTCATTGAAACAGAAAATAAAGCGAAGATAACTGTAAATCCAATGCTATCGTACTTTGTGAAAAGTGAATGAAAGAGAGGGAAAACGGGGGAGATAAAGTGTGGAGGTAAATGGTCAGTTTTCCCTTATATTTTGAGCCTCTGTAAAATTCACTTTTCCATAGATTTAGATTTCAAGTATGTTACATTGTACATAAATTCAAAAATTATGTTGTGATTTGTAAATGATATTGATTAAAAAAGCTCTCAATTGTTCACGTTTGAACCCAAGATAGCTGATTCATCGTTGTTTTGTTATTGCTGTTGCTGTTATTCTTGTTATTCTTGTATATTGTTTTTAATGGTAAAAAGAACATGCATTGTCCAGGGATTTATCAATATGTCCTATAATCTGAGACTTCATTACGTACTTAAATTACACAGGGAAGCCTCATCAGCATCAATGATGTTCTTTCTGAGGCCCCTGCAATTATTATCACCCCACCGATTACAGGTTACCCATTACTACCCAGGTGGAGAGTGACAAATGTGAATTAATGTCTTAATTGCCAAATGACGTCGTAGTATTTTCTCCTTCATTTTTCATTTCATTTATTTTTTTACTAAAACTGATTTGAGAGTACATTGCCGTCCGATACCTAGCAAGTAGCTACAAGTAGGACAGTGAGGCTTTAAGAATGAACGTAGTGACTCGAGAAGATTAAATACCACACTCACTACGCCCCTTTTACCAACCAATATTTTCTCTTCTTGTATATGTAAACATCATTGTATAAAATGTATTGCTGTATTGCTTTTGGTAAATTAATCAAATACAAGCAAAATAATAATAATAATCTCACCGCGAGTGATTTTGTCCACGGAATCACACCCGTAGTAGGGGAATGATTGTATTAGAAGGAGGATGGAGTAGAAGACTGGTGGTGAAAGGGGTAGGTCGATAGTAGAAGTAAGGTGGCAGTAAAAGTAGGGTGGTAGTAGAAGTAGGATGGCAGTAGAGGTAAGGTGGCAGTAGATGTAGGGTGGTAGTAGATGTAGGATTCAATTAATTTCAAAGTTTATTCAACACTCTTCATGAAAACATTTAAAACATACAAATACAGAATGGAATGATAAAAAAAACATTCCATTATGTGGAATGTTGGTAGTAGAGGTAATGTGGTAGAAGGGGTATACGAAGGTCGTAGCGGTAGATTGGAAGATGTAAGATAGTAATAGAGGTAGGGTGGTGGTAGGGGAATGATGGTGGTAGGGGTAGGGTGGTAGAAGAGGTAAAGTGGCAGTAGAAGTAGAGTGGTTGTAGAAATAAGGTGACAGTAGAGGTAGGGTGGTTGTAGAAATACGGTGGCAGCACAGGCAAGATGATAGTAGATGAACGTTAGTAGTAGAGGTAGGATGATAAGCACAATAGGACGGTAATAGAGGTACGATGGCAGTACAGGTAGGAAGGTAGTAGAGGTAGGGTGTTGGTAGGGTGTTGGTAGGGGTAGGGTGATAATATGGGAATAATGGTAGAAGAAGATGGATGAAGTAGAGATTGTTGTTATTAGAAGTAGGATGGTAGTAGAGGTATGGTGGTAGGTGTAACGATAGTTGAATGAGGAGTACGACTGTAGTAGGAAAAAATGTACGATATATAGAAAGGTAGCAGATGAAGGATTCACACACACACACACACACACACACCCGCACGCATGTATGGGTAGCCTTCCATCGTTGTTGACAATTGATTGAGAAAATAATCTATAATATAATCACTTTTAACTTGGTTACTGTCAAACGTTAATGTCATGTCATAATCATACTGGCTATAACCTTTACCATTTTTTCTAATTCTTGAGCGTTGTCACGTTGGATAAAGAGCCAAAAATGTTATACTTATCGTACAATAGCCAGATATTGTAAATTGAATTACAATTTACAAGTTACTTTTACAAGTTCAGTTATTTATCGCTCAAATGATCTTATTTCTAATGTTATCTATGCCTTTGGTTGAGCATATAGAATGTAAAACCATACGGTGTTCGATTTATCACTGTCTACATTTCATTCAACTTATAACGACATTTTTTTCCTGAAAATGATAGCGTTCAATACTTATGTTGGCTAGATGTAGAAATAAGCCATGAAGTATCTTTTACTTAGTGATTTATATTTTGTCACAAACTGGATAACAAAGACGATATAGTTCATGTAGGGTACACATGAACAATAGTGC
Source organism: Strongylocentrotus droebachiensis (assembly GCA_035222895.1). Classification (NCBI taxonomy): domain Eukaryota; kingdom Metazoa; phylum Echinodermata; class Echinoidea; order Camarodonta; family Strongylocentrotidae; genus Strongylocentrotus; species Strongylocentrotus droebachiensis. The sequence continues at coordinate 138,260 of JAVYIG010003801.1, forward strand.
GCCCTTTAGTATTTGAAGCGATGCCAAAAACAGGTGCCACGTAATCAAAACGGAAACCCAAGAGAATTTAACAAAGAATACCAGGCAGAATAATGTATGGGATTCACTTGCAGGGTCTGAACAACAGTTCTTTAATGGCACAGTATAAACTTATTATCACAAAAATGTGCATGAAACCACAACCGATCATGCACAAAAAACTCAATTGATCTACAATAGACTTGAATGGTGTTTTGTCTCCTTCCAATGTACATAATTATGTTCCTTAAATGCTGGAATCATAGATGATAAAGTACAGTAACCCTTTACTGAAATGCAAAATACGTCATGTAAGCGGGAAATTATCAAGTCCAGATTGCTGTAAGCTGTTAATGGTATTTGGCAAAGGGAGAAGATGTTTGTCATTTTTAACAGGTCAACATTATAAAGTACTTGCAAAATCCTTAATTATTACAATACTTAGCAGTGTTTATCACAAAGCTGTCCCAAATGAATGTATTCAACCGATATGACCATTGAAGAAGAAGAAGCTGGCTAAGGCAATAGTTGGCAATGGGGGAAAATGTGTTTATTAATATACGAACTTGTCTATTAAATTTGTCTGTATTGTATGCATTCAAATTTGTAATCGAGGCAATGCCGTTATTACCTCGGTGTAATCTCATATGAAATGTAAACCGAATTAATTTATGCTGTTCCATGGCCACCTTGGTGCAGATATCTATTTATAAAGATAGAACACACATGTTCTCCCCTTTCGTCCGAGGCGGGGGGGGGGGGGGGGGTTGATACCTTCTTGGATTGATATTATATACGTTACCTTGCTTTCTCCATTCAATGTGTAACTATGAATCGTGGTAAATATTGATACATATTAACAAATTCATGTGTACCCGAGTCCAAAGAAGCTGGTTAACGTTCAAAGAGAAGCTTTCGAAGCGACCTAGGCTGTATGTCTTACGCAAGGCCACTACACCATGTTGACTTCTTTTCAACCAGGACTTCCATAAAGAAGACTTTGTAAAATTGTATTTGGTAAGACATGCACTCACAATATACTCTAATGCACCGGATAAATACTGTTGACAGGAAATAATTCACCATCATCATATTTACCTCCATTACCGTGATGACCATAATCACTCACTAAAAGACTGGACATATCGTCGTCGTCGTCGTGGATATCACAATTTTGGCCTCACATTCCCTCATTATCTTACCATACCTAGTACCATAGTCAGAGTTAGTAATTATATTTGTCATGAGTAATTCAACTATTAAAGACCGTCAATACTACTGGGCCAGAAGGGATTAGACCACATAGCGAGATCACTGACAGGTGGCTATCTCATTAACTAAGCCCTCAACTAACATAAGAAAAAGAGGATCATGGGGGACCAACAGGCACCGATTGGGGAAGTTTTCTATATAGAGGGAACAAGTAGCTACAAGTAGGACAGTGTGTCTTTAAAGGATAGGAATGAGCGTCCTACACGCATCGTTAGCATTTTAGTTATTTTGTCGTACGATACGTCAGTAGGGGGGAAATTTATGCTTCTTTAATACGAGTTGTCTCATAAAACATGTAAAACATGGACTGTTTGTCCATCTTTGTGCTAGACGATTTCCCTCCTTGAAAATGTTTCAACGTAGTCTGAATGTAGGTATCCGTGAAAAAGACGAACAGAACAAACATTTCCACCCTTTATTTTAGAGTGAAAGGGAAGGGGGGAGTTCAAAAATGCACTCGCTTTATATTTATTGAAATATTGATGATTGCCCCCCCCCCCCCCCCCCGCCAAAAAAAAAGGAGGAATGAGAGGAGCCTAACAGTGGAATAGGAATGGCAGATATTTCAATTACGATTTAGTTCACTGCGTTGAAAACGACAAAAATAACAACTGCACACTACGAGAAAGAAAGTGTATGGTGCCTGCTTATGCTAGTGTAGGGATTTATTTTGAACTTCTGAAACTCCCCCTCATATCCATGATTCATCCCTTTCATATTAATAGGTCATCCCTCATTCACATTCACCCTTTTCATCCACCATCCTTTCATCTGTCTATCTCTCTCTCTCTCTCTCTCATTGGTTTCAATGTTCACCTGATGCAGTCAAGCTTATAGTATAATTTACATATACTATGAATATTCAATATATACCCTTTGTTTATGTTTGAATATTCAAGAATACTTTGTGATGTTGATTTATACTTGTATGGGACTATTATGAATATTTATTGGTTTCTTCTACTTTGCATGGAATGTATGTGGAATGCTACATAGAATGCTGTTATGCTTTGCTACATTAAAACCTGGTGAGTTAGCCAGTAGTTATCAATCCTACAACATGTCTGCTGGGCTGCCTCTGTGTTAAGAGTGCTAGGAATTAGTGTTAGAACCTCAACCCTACATTGGTGGCAGCGGTGTTTTTCTAGCCTCTTCTTCCCCAGAGCTTCAGGCAGCTTCATCCAGCGGCGGCTGATAGTCAAGGTTTTGGTTGTCTTTTCATCCTGCTTCGATTGATACAGTTACGCCCTGCTTCGTGAATTTGCTTCCTACTTCAGGTAATTTAGTTCACCCTTTTCGAAAGGCGCTGTTTCTACTGTGCTCCTGCCAATGTTATTTTTCATCCTGCTTCAGTAGAATTCTTCCTTTTTCGCGAATTCTTCTACATGCATCATCTGAAGTTAGTGAAATATCTGAGTGAATCGGTGTATTTGGATCCATGTTTTTCAGTGTGAAACCTGTATGGACTCATTTCATAGTGGGTTAGATGTGTTCTTGCAATTTCAGGTTTACTGATGCTTGCAATTCAAGACTGACTTTCAAGTATTACTGATTTTAGATATCATGAGTACATTTCGTCTAGACCTCCCTGAGGTCTTCACTGGAGAAGACGGTAGGAATTTTGGGCAGTGGGTACGAAGGCTGGAAGTAGCGGTTGAAGTTCTTCCCCAGACAGAAAGAAAACTGCATCTCATCCTCCCATCCAGACTAGCGGGTGCGGCATTCACAGTTTGGGAGAGTATTCCGAGCACAGAACAACAAGACTACAGTGTGGTTAGAAAGAAACTTTCTGCTGTTTTCGGGAATACTAATTATTTGACCACGTTCAAGTCATGTATCGATGCTCGGAAGCGGCAACAGAATGAGGTTTTGGAAGTTTTTGCGGCAGCAATTACGACACTAGTGGAGGAAGCTTTCCCTAATTATGACACTGCAGGAAAGGATGGAGAGAAATTTCGCAGATTTCTCGCCGGTATTGACAAACCCCTGCAGATCAGAATACATGAGATGGGTGCGACGTCGTTTAGCGAGGCGCTGGATGTTGCGGTGCGAGTTGAAAGAGCGAATCGGTTGGGGCAACCATCAGTGGCAACAGACTTTACCATAGCGTCAACTTCTCCGAAGAGGGATGCCACCTCGGCGACGCTTGAGAAGGTTTTACAGCGTTTAGATGAGCTAGAACTCAAGTTGGAGAAACGCAACTCTACACCTAGACCTCAATACTCTGATCGTCGTCTCCAACCGTCGAGATCACCAAGTCCTTATGACCACCCGTCTCGGTCAAATCGCCGATATTCAGATGATCATTGGCGCCAACCATCTCGATCGCCTAGCCCATACCAACCACACCAACGACGCTTCAGGTCGCCCAGCCCCCTACGTCACCACCGCACTCAGAGCCCTGCACATCATCGCACACTTCGCGGGTCAACCCCACCCAGGCGTAATGCATACGATGATGGTAGATCTGCTAGCCCACAACTGTCAAGATACTCAAACCAAGCTAACTGGCAGTCTTCACGTTCTGACGACCGCCACGCATCTGGTACAAGAGATACCCCTTATCATCAGTTGAACGGTGAACAGCACAGGAAGGTTCGTTTCGATGACCAGGGAAACTACTGGTAGTTGGTGAGGAGAGTCACTCATCAACTTCACCACTCTTGACCAAACAGACTCAAACTGAAAACAAATCTCATTCTCCATCTACTTCGGCCGTTCATGATCATTCTTCTCCTTCACCTCCGCCACCATATATTCCAGCAATCGTTGACAACTCATATATTTTGGCTTTTATTGACAGTGGTTCATTTATATCACTGATGAGTGCAGATTTCTACTACTCAATCCCAGAAAGCCAGCGAAGTATGTTACAGAAGTCGACAACTCTGGCTTCAACGATAACCAGAGAAGGCATTGACATCATTGGCACAACCTCTCCCACCATTCATCTTGGTAACAAAACAACCAGACATATGTTCAATGTTGCAAGGAACATAACTCATCCTTTCGTCCTTGGTTGGGATTTCATGTTCAAACATGATGCCACTCTATCTACTACGACATTCACTATGCCTGGTATGAGTATTCCACTGGTCGACCGTCGTCAATATCAAGTACCACTCAAGTGCAATGTTTCGCTGATAGGAAAGGCGACTCTTCCTGGAATGAGTGAGGTACATGTCCAAGGTCGTCAATCCGCCATTTCAGACATTATCTTAGGGGCCAAGAATTTAACATTCTCACTGACCATCGCCCTCTGTTGGGCTACAATAGTGTACCTATCCAAGATGATGCGACAGGGCGGAGAGCAAGATGGATTGTTGAGTTGAATGCATACTCTTTCACCATAACTCACAAGAAGGGCACTGCACATCAAAACGCTGATGCAATGTCACGTATGCCAGAAGATGTAACACACCCTGTTGGTATGGTGAACACACGCTCCTCTACAACTCAACCAAACCAAGGATCAACCGTTCCAAAGTCATCCAACTCAATGGCTGATAAAGCTCCTGAGAACTTTATCCTGGCTAGCCATCATGCTGATTTACAGTATCATCAGCAACACGACAAAGACATTCAGAGAATAATCAAGTACATCAAGGAAGTACGTCATCCAACAGTGAGAGAAGTCCGGCGACAATCACCTCGTCTACGACGTCTCCTATGGCAACTCCCTCGTTTTGTATTTGAGAATGATCTCTTATACCGACGACGACAAGACAACTCCGGTTCGTCCTCTCTTCAGGTAGTTGTGCCAGAATCTCTTATCCCTCAAGTCCTGCAAGAGATACATGGTAATCCATCCTCTGGACACTTCGGAGTTCAACGCACACTACACAGGGCTGAATCTATGTGCTTTTGGCCATTCATGCACAAGGATATAACCGACTACTGCAGAACTTGTCGTTGAAAGAGCGAACCGAGTTATCAAAGAACAACTTGCTAAGTACATAGCAGACCAAGGAGGTGACTGGGACAAGCACATACATCAGTTGCAGCTAGCCTACAACACCAGTGTCCATACAAGCACTAGCATGACACCCTATTTCATCATGCATGGTCGTGAAGCAAGGACCCCAGCTAGTGTCACTTGTCCTATCATGACTCAGTCATATGATTCTCCTCAAGAGTATGTCACTGATGTGTGTTCCCGGCTAAGACAGGCTTTCCAACATACCAGACAGAAGGCAGAACAAGCTCAACTCAGGCAGAAAAGGGACTATGATGCGTCAACTAGGACCATCAAGTATGCACCAGGAGATCTAGTTTGGTTACACAATCCCGTCAATGCTAGACGCAAACTGGAGCCCAACTGGAAGGGACCTTTCATCATCGTCTCATCCTCACCAGATAACCTCAACTATCTGATAGCCGACATTCATAATGAAAGTGCAAAGAAACTAGTTCATCACAACAGACTCAAACTCTTCAGATCTAGAGCTTTTCTACAAGGGAAAGGACCTTCAACTACACGTCCTCCTTCAGGTAGTCAGAAAAGACCTGAAGTTATCCCTCCTTCCTCAAGTCCTCCTTCAAGTAATCAGGCAAGGCCTGACATACCTCCTCCATCTCATTTGGCATCTCACTCTTCAATAGAGATGCCATGGTCAACTAACACTCCAACACAAGCTAATCAGTTCCGGCCGCCAGAAGACCTCCAGGTTCCAGCGGGTCAACAACCAATCCACTCTGAGTTAGGCAATTCTGGCCAGCCATCTTGGTCAGAGGCGTCTAATGGACAGTCATCAACTCAATCAATACAGCGACAGACTCGAGAGCGACAGGTCAACTCCCCAGACCATTTCCATAGGCCAGGGCCCTCTAGGGAAAACCCTGATGTCAACCCCGATGTCAACCCCGATGTCAACCCCGATGTCAACCCCGATGTCAACCCCGATGTCAACCCCGATGTCAACCCCGATGTCTACCCTGATGTCAACCCCGAGGTCACCGACCAGCAACACGCCACTCAACCATCAACTGGTGCATCAGCGAACCACCGTACACCCCGCACTATGCAAGAAGACACCACGACGCAAGAGGACACCACGACGCAGTTAACTCAAACTCGCTCTGGTAGACGCGTCCACAAACCGCAGAAGTATAGCGATTACCAAATGTGACTATTTTCCGATATTGAGAGGTATTGAACATTTCATTAGTCTGAAGTCGACATTTCCGTCAGAAGAAAAGAACGTTTTCAACTGTCAACTTTCGGTTATGGAAAATTGCAATATTGATTGGACTGTGATCATAAATGACAAGAGACATTCAAACTCATTTGAACTTTAAATGTTAAACTGGACTGTTCAATATATTTGACTCTATAGACTCAGCAACAATTTTGAGCGATTTTGATATTGAATGGACTGTGAATTTCATGAGTTCTGTACGAGTCAGAACATCAGAATTATGGACTGAGAATTTCGAGCGTTAGTCAAGTAAGAATTGGAATGGACTGTATTCCTTCTAAATTTCTTGCAAATGTTTAATCACTGAATTTCTAAATTTTGAGCTAAATTTTTGTGTGTATTATTAATGATTCATACAAACCACATGGACCATTGATCGTTAGACATTTGGTGAAATGTCTGACATATTTGGTATATGTGTTAGTGTTCATGTATTGCAAGATACGTTTTTACAAATTTCTTCAATTGATTTCTCGTGATGGTAATGCTAAATTGGAATATTTTCTTTGTTTGTATTCGTAGCGTTTGAAATTTTTGAAGTGAAGACAAAACCAGGAACAAATATGGATTTCCTTCATTTTGCATGCGTATTGACATGGTAAATGGGGAAGTATTGATTGTCAACAGAGATATATCGTTATTTTGGTAGTTCAACAGAAGGAAAAGAAAAAAGAGATTAATTTTGGTGATAGGTGATAGTGGTGGTTATTTTACCTGACAGCTAAGAAAGCAATAACTTGTTAAGATATGTTTGTATTTTGTTTAGTCGATCACAATAGTTTTGTAGAAAATAAAATAAGAGTATTACAATTGAATGTAACCACTTTTCACACATTATGTACATTCAAAAGTAAAATGTTATTGAAGTGTACAAGATGTTCGAACTGATAGTTATTTTTATTTTTTTTAAATCTTGCAGGTTACAAATGACAAAGCAGGCACTGGCTCGATGGCAGTTGAAAATGTTTTATATTTTAAGAGGTCATTTTGCTTTACCAAAAGCAAGGATGCTGTTGAAAACTATTTTTATAAAATGACTGCAGGTGATGCATTATGTTTTCATATTATGATAATGTGATATAGTCAATTATGGTTATTATGGTGATAGTAATATGAATGTTATGTGTTTGTATTCATGTGATGGATAACTTCTGGAAAATCTCAAATTTTTCAAGTGATAGAATTTTTCATTTCTAGAGGGTAAAGAAAAAAAGGAAGTAATAATTGGTTGAAGGAGTTATTCGACTATAGGTGATTTCATTTCTTTACCAGTTGCTCAGAATAATGGGAGTGTAACAAATTTGGAACTGTTTTATATTCAAACAGCGTTTGAACAGAAGGTATTTTGTTAAGGATTGCTACAACTTTGTGTAATCGATCATGTTTATTTTTGGGAATGCAAATACACCATATTTATAGTTGTTTGATTTTACCATTGAAATTTGGAAGTGTTTCCCCGAGTTAAAAGTGAAACAGATTACAAGCGGGAAAGCTCGGATATATATAAAATCATGTATTTTTTTGCAGATTTTTTTTTTTTCTTTTTTCGGCTTATACATGTATGTTATGCTAATACTCTGTACATTTGAGTCATAAGTCATATTTCATTTATATACAATTGAAATTCATTTGTTTTGTAGAATTGTATACAATGCTTACAGGTAGTAAGGTTTTGTTTTTCTTTTGAAGAAAAACAAAAGAAGGATATCTTGATAGTGATTCTCTGTTTACAAGGGGAAAGGATAGAAAATATCATTTCGATAGATGTTTAATGTGTTATATATTTAGGTAATCAAAAAAAAAAGAGAATGCCTTATAAAATGAGGACATTTTTCTGTAAGAGGAAGACTAGTTTGTAGGGATTTATTTTGAACTTCTGAAACTCCCCCTCATATCCATGATTCATCCCTTTCATATTAATAGGTCATCCCTCATTCACATTCACCCTTTTCATCCACCATCCTTTCATCTGTCTATCTCTCTCTCTCTCTCTCTCTCATTGGTTTCAATGTTCACCTGATGCAGTCAAGCTTATAGTATAATTTACATATACTATGAATATTCAATATATACCCTTTGTTTATGTTTGAATATTCAAGAATACTTTGTGATGTTGATTTATACTTGTATGGGACTATTATGAATATTTATTGGTTTCTTCTACTTTGCATGGAATGTATGTGGAATGCTACATAGAATGCTGTTATGCTTTGCTACATTAAAACCTGGTGAGTTAGCCAGTAGTTATCAATCCTACAACATGTCTGCTGGGCTGCCTCTGTGTTAAGAGTGCTAGGAATTAGTGTTAGAACCTCAACCCTACACTAGTAACATGCAGATTTGATAGTTGAATTAGGAGTACGACTGTAATAGAAAAAAAGTACGAGATAAAGAAAGGTAGCAGATGAAGGATTCCCATACACACACATACACATGCACGTATGGGTAGCCTTCCATCGTTGTTGAAAAGTGATTGAGAAAATCGATCTATAATATAAAATAATAACCTTTATCTTGGACACTGTCAAATGTTAATGTCATGTTATAATCATACTGGTGACAACCTTTTTAGGCCAGGAAAGATATCACATTTTTTAGGTAAACCTCAAACAAATTGCAATACAATATTTTTCACTGCAATGCATTTTAGTAAGGTCCCCCAAATGACATACTAAAAGTCCGAAAAAATCCGTGTAGTGGAAGTGACCCTAATTTGCATAAATCCAATATGGCCGCTATTTCGAGGATTTTCACATAGATTTGTCATATTGTTCAACTTGTATGGGCTGTTGTGGCATTAAACAAATTGCAAACAAATATTTTTTACTGCAATGCATTCTCGTAAGTTCTACCAAATGACATACTAAAAGTCCGACAAAATTCGTGTAGTGGAAGTGACCCTAATTTGCATAAATCCAATATGGCCGCTATTTCGAGGATTTTCACATAGATTTGTCATATTGTTCAATTTGTATGGGCTGTTGTGGCATTAAAGAAATTGCAAACAAATTTTTTTTAACTGCAATTCATTCTAGTAAGGTCCCCCAAATGACATACTAAAAGTCCGACAAAATCCGTGTAGTGGAAGTTTCCCTAATTTGCATAAATCCAATATGGCCGCTATTTCAAGGATTTTCACATAGATTTTGTCGTATTGTTCAACTTGCACTAAATGCACTCGCTTTATATGTATTGAAATATTGATGATCCCCCCCCCCCCTAAAAAAAAGGAATAATGAGAGAAGCCTAACAGTGAAATAGGAATGACGTATATTTGAATTACGATTTAGTTCACTGCACAGGACTTTGGAACTTGTTGAAAACGACAACAATAACAACTGCACATTACGAGAAAGAAACCCAAGTGTGGTGTATGCTTATATGCTAGTAACATGCAGAATGGAACTGGTGTATCTGCTACAAAAGATTTCGAATCTTAACCGTAATAATTCGAGTAGAGCGTTCCAGTATGGTCAGGAGACCGTCACTGAAAATCTCTTCAATCATGGATCTGATGTGGAGAAGGCGACTTCTGATGAACAAACACCCTAACATCTTGTTGCATCACTCGGACATCTGAAAGCAACGAAAGTAATATACCCAGCCATGGAGCTAAAATGGACAAAAGAGAATCAGGGCTCTGCTAAATACATGACTCCTTTAGACATTGCAGCAAGGTACGGTGATCTTGTTGACACCAAGCAACTGATCAGTCAAGGAGCTGGGGTGGATAAGAGAGATAATTACAGCTGGGCTGCATTACACAGTGCTGCTCATGAGAGTCATCTTGATATTCCCAAATATCTCATCAGACGAGAAGCTTTTGTGAATAAAGGAGATAATGACAGCTTGGCTGCATTACACATTGCTGCCTTCAGTGGTCAACTTGATGTCACCAAATATCTCATTAGTGAAGGAGCTGAGGTGAATAGGGGAGATAATGACGACTGGACTGCATTACACATTGCTGCCTACAGAGGTCATCTTGATATCACCATATATCTCATTAGTCAAGGAGCTGTGGTGAATAATGGAGATATTTCTGGTAGGACAGCGTTACATGTTGCTGCTCATGAGGGTCATCTTGATGTCACCAAATATCTCATCAGTCAAGGAGCTGAGGTGAATACGGGAGATAATTACGGTATGACAGCATTACACTGTGCTGCTCGTGAGGGTCGTTTTGATGTCACGGAATATCTCATCAGTCAAGGAGCTGAGGTGAATAAGAGAAATGAAGGCGGTGGGACAGCATTACACATTGCTTTTCATCAGGGTCATCTTGATATCACTATATATCTCATCTATCAAGGAGCTAAGGTGAATAAGGGAGATGATTACAGCTGGGCTGCATTTTACAGTGCTGCTCATGAGAGTCATCTTGATATTCCCAAATATCTCATCAGACGAGAAGCTTTTGTGAATAAAGGAGATAATGACAGCTTGGCTGCATTACACATTGCTGCCTTCAGTGGTCAACTTGATGTCACCAAATATCTCATTAGTGAAGGAGCTGAGGTGAATAAGGGAGATATTGCCGGTAAGACAGCATTACACGTTGCTGTTAATGAGGGTCATCTTGATGTCACCAAATATCTCATCAGTCAAGGAGCTGAGGTGAATAGGGGAGATAATGACGACTGGACTGCATTACACATTGCTGCCTACAGAGGTCATCTTTTTATCACCATATATCTCATTAGTCAAGGAGCTGTGGTGAATAATGAAGATATTTCCGGTAGGATAGCGTTACATGTTGCTGTTCATGAGGGTCATCTTGATGTCACCAAATATCTCATCAGTCAAGAGGCTTTGGTGAATAAGGGAGATAATGACGACTGGACTGCATTACACATTGCTGCCTACAGAGGTCATCTTGATATCACCATATATCTCATTAGTCAAGGAGCTGTGGTGAATAATGGAGATATTTCCGGTAGGACAGCGTTACATGTTGCTGCTCATGAGGGTCATCTTGATGTCACCAAATATCTCATCAGTCAAGGAGCTGAGGTGAATAATGGAGAGATTGACGGTAGGACAGCGTTACACCTTGCTGCTCAGAAGGGTCATCTTGATGTCATCAAATATCTCATCAGTCAAGGAGCTTTGGTGAATAAGGGAAATAATGACGCTTGGACTGCATTACACAGTGCTGCCATCAGAGGTCATCTTGATATCACCACATATCTCATCAGTCAAGGAGCTGAGGTGAATACGGGAGATAATTACGGTATGACAGCATTACACTGTGCTGCTCGTGAGGGTCGTCTTGATGTCACGGAATATCTCATCAGTCAAGGAGCTGAGGTGAATAATGGAGAGATTGACGGTAGGACAGCGTTACACCTTGCTGCTCAGAAGGGTCATCTTGATGTCATCAAATATCTCATCAGTCAAGGAGCTTTGGTGAATAAGGGAGATAATGGCGACTGGACTGCATTACACATTGCTGCCTACAGAGGTCATCTTGATATCACCATATATCTCATTAGTCAAGGAGCTGTGGTGAATAATGGAGATATTTCCGGTAGGACAGCGTTACATGTTGCTGTTCATGAGGGTCATCTTGATGTCACCAAATATCTCATCAGTCAAGGAGTTGAGGTGAATAATGGAGAGATTGACGGTAGGACAGCGTTACACCTTGCTGCTCAGAAGGGTCATCTTGATGTCATCAAATATCTCATCAGTCAAGGAGCTTTGGTGAATAAGGGAAATAATGACGCTTGGACTGCATTACACAGTGCTGCCATCAGAGGTCATCTTGATATCACCACATATCTCATCAGTCAAGGAGCTGAGGTGAATACGGGAGATAATTACGGTATGACAGCATTACACTGTGCTGCTCGTGAGGGTCGTCTTGATGTCACGGAATATCTCATCAGTCAAGGAGCTGAGGTGAATAAGAGAAATGAAGGCGGTGGGACAGCATTACACATTGCTGCTCATCAGGGTCATCTTGATATCACTATATATCTCATCTATCAAGGAGCTGAGGTGAATAAGGGAGTCAATGAAAGCGGTGTGACAGCATTACACATTGCTGCTCATCAGGGTCATCTTGATATCACTAAATATCTCATCTATCAAGGAGCTGAGGTGAATAAGGGAGTCAGTGACGGTAGGACAGCATTACACGTTGCTGTTAAGGAGGGTTATCATGATATAACTAAATATCTGATCAGTCAAGGAGCTGAGGTGAATAAGGGAGATAATAACGGTATGACAGCATTACACATTGCTGCTCAAAAGGGTCATCTTGATGTCACCAAATATCTCATCGGTAAAGGAGCTGAGGCGAATAAGGGAGATAATGACGGTATTACAGCATTAAACCGCGCTGCTCATCAGGGTCATTTTGATGTTACCAACTATCTTATTAGTCAAGGAGCTGAGGTGAATAAGGGAGATAATGGCGGTAGAGCAGCATTACACATTGCTGCTCATCAGGGTCATCTTGATATCACTAAATATCTCATCTATCAAGGAGCTGAGGTGAATAAGGGAGTCAGTGACGGTAGGACAGCATTACACGTTGCTGTTAAGGAGGGTTATCATGATATAACTAAATATCTGATCAGTCAAGGAGCAGAGGTGAATAATGGAGACAATAACGGTATGACAGCATTACACGATGCTACTCATAAGGGCCATCTTGATGTCACTAAATATCTCATCAGTCAAGGAGCTGAGGTGAATAAGAGAGGTCATAACGGTATGACAGCATTACACGTTGCTGCCCAAGAGGATCATCTTCAGATCACCAAATATCTCATCAGTCAAGGAGCAGAGGTGAATAAGGGAGTCAATGAAAGCGGTGTGACAGCATTACACATTGCTGCTCATCAGGGTCATCTTGATATCACTAAATATCTCATCTATCAAGGAGCTGAGGTGAATAAGGGAGTCAGTGACGGTAGGACAGCATTACACGTTGCTGTTAAGGAGGGTTATCATGATATAACTAAATATCTGATCAGTCAAGGAGCTGAGGTGAATAAGGGAGATAATAACGGTATGACAGCATTACACATTGCTGCTCAAAAGGGTCATCTTGATGTCACCAAATATCTCATCGGTAAAGGAGCTGAGGCGAATAAGGGAGATAATGACGGTATTACAGCATTAAACCGCGCTGCTCATCAGGGTCATTTTGATGTTACCAACTATCTTATTAGTCAAGGAGCTGAGGTGAATAAGGGAGATAATGGCGGTAGAGCAGCATTACACATTGCTGCTCATCAGGGTCATCTTGATATCACTAAATATCTCATCAGTCAAGGAGCTGAGGTGAATAAGAGAGGTCATAACGGTATGACAGCATTACACGTTGCTGCCCAAGAGGATCATCTTCAGATCACCAAATATCTCATCAGTCAAGGAGCAAAGGTGAATAGTGAAGAAAATGACGGTATGACAGCATTAAACCGCGCAGCCCATCAGGGTCATGTTGATGTCACCAACTATCTCATCAGTCAAGGAGCTGAGGTGAATAAGGGAGATATTGACGGTATAACAGCATTACACTTTGCTGCTCAGGAGGGTCATCTTGATGTCACCAAAAATCTCATCAGTCAAGGAGCTGGAATGAATAAGGGAGATAATGACGGTAGAACAGCATTACACATTGCTGCTCAGGAGGGTCATCTTGATATCACAAAATATCTCGTCAGCGAAGGAGCTGAGGTGAATAAAAGACAAAATAACGGTATGACAGCATTACACCTTGCTACTCAAAAGGGTCATCTTAATATCACCAAATACCTCATCAGTCAAGGAGCTGAGGTGAATAAGAGCAATGACAGTCGCGGCGTGACAGCATTACAACTTACTGCTTATCAGGGTCATCTTGATGTCACCAAATATCTCATCAGTCAAGGAGCTGAGGTGAATAATAGAGACAATAACGGTATGACAGCATTACACCTTGCTACTCATGAGGGCCATCTTGATGTCACTAAATATCTCATCAGTCAAGGAGCTGAGGTGAATAATGGAGAGATTGGCGGTAGTACAGCGTTACACCTTGCTGCTCAGAAGGGTCATCTTGATATCACCAAATATCTCGTCAGCGAAGGAGCTGAGGTTAATAATAGACAAAATAACGGTACGACAGCATTACACGTTGCTGCTGAAAAGGGTCATCTTAATATCACCAAATACCTCATCAGTCAAGGAGCTGAGGTGAATAAGGGAAGAAATGATGGTAGAACACCTTTACACCACGCTGTTCAGCATGGTAACATTACTATTGTTAAAGTCCTTCTGGCAGAAGGAGCACGTTCTGACACAGAAGACATTGATGGTCACACGCCTCTACAATTGTCTGCATTCTATGGGAATCAAAGCATCGCTGATCTATTCATCGACCGCTCAAATTCCGAGGTAAACATATCAAAAACCCACCCTGATGTATACAATACATTGGACATGCATGTAGAATAACAACTACTTTGATTGCATATCGGAGAATAGCGTTGAAAAGAGCCATAACTTCGATTTGCACTCATCAGAGTAAAACGCAAGAATGAAACAGCATATAGTGGATATTAGGCTTGTTCGGCATAGGCTATCTATCACCATGTTTTTAGAATTGACCAATTTTTTTTTATAGAATTGACGATTCTTACTACATTTGGGTGGCCACTATTTTATTCTTAAGCATACATAAAACACCAGTTAGACCTTAGTCCTGTTTCGTAACTTATTGTCAATTAACATTTTGGTCACATTTTACAATCACTGGATAATTAATCACCTGCAACTACTTTACTTTACCGAACTTTGGCTTTCATAGTAGTTTTTTAATTCAAATCTCAAGTTTTCATGCTTCGTATTTTCTTACACCCAGCTCGGCCAGATAGATTTTACGGATATCCATCTTGCCATCCAAGACGGTCATACATCCACTATTGAGAAGTTAGTTTCTGAGAGAGCTGATATCAATGCCCAGTCAATCGACGGCCAGACGTGTCTCCACAAAGCCATTAAACTCTGCTATAAGAGCGACAAGATTATGCATGCCACAGATACACTAAAACAGGTGAGTTGTACCTCAGTAACACAAACGAGCCTGATACCAGACCAACGACAGTCTGAACAACAAATTACGTTACGGGAAAATATTGGTCAGTTTTGGAGTCTATGGAGTCGTTATGGCGGTGTCACTGACATATACTGCTCCTCTAGGTCATTAGTGAATCCTAAAATATGATACCCGTGATTGGCCAAAGAAATGTGTGGTGTCTGTGCGTGTGTTTGTGTGTGTGGGGAAATTTACAACGTAAATAGGAATTTTCACAACTGTGAATCCAAGATGCAGCGTTAAACTATACGTATGGTGCTCATCCACCCTGGCTATCGATGGACGATACTGTTCTAGTAAAAAAGCATATACGTTTTTATATTTCAGATCTCTGATGAGTATTACAAGGGCGAACTATCTCCTGAAAAGGCCTTGGTGTTTTATCTTCTAGAGAATGGAGCCAAGTTAGATGTGAGGGACAAGAATGGCAACCTACCAATTCAATATGCCAAGGACGAAGTTGTCAAACAGATGATTTTGTCGAGGTGATACTTTTAAGTCTAAAAGAATAACATTTTGTTCCCGCCATTTGTAAAACAAAATAATTATCAAAAACCCAAGGAAATAATGCATATGTTCATCTTCCAATTTTGAGATTTTGATAATAGAATTTTTTTGATTTTATTAGAAAGTCTAGCCTTATTGTAAAGCTTATTGTGAAGTTGAGTTCTGGTCATGCGATTGCATTGTGCAAGAAACGGTGTGGAATCGACCAGAAAAGGTTGACCATCTAGCATATAAGAATTTGTGTATTGCAAGGTTCTGGAATCATCAAAATGATAAAAAATTTGGCCAAGTCTTGGTAAAGTTACAAACACTGTTCAAAGAAAGATGTATATGGGACTACACGAACACGTGGCGTAAAAAAACCTACCCCCCCCCGAGTTTTACGATGTTACATCACATATTTAGAATAAGAAGGCATTTGAAGAGCCATGCTTTTCAGGGAATATGTCTTATCTGATGTTCTTTCACACTTGCATAATAAGAATGATAAAGTTCACAAATTATTTTTCACCTCTTCCCAGAACTCAACCTGCTCTTTAACAGTTGATTATAAATGTGTTGTTCAAACAATAAACTTGTAATATTTTGTGACAATTGTGACCATTACTTTTTCCGGAGCTACCAAGTGACTCCACTTCATTCTTTTTCCCTTTTTTACTCAGATAATCAATAATTATATACATGTATAAATATATTCTTTCTTGAAACAAATTCGTTCAGAAGATATGAACTAACTGTAGTTCTTTTATTGTTTGGATTTTGTGAGAATTGTAGTTGACCGCATTACCAGGTCAAAAAATATGTATTTTTATTCTTTTCCTAGACAGTGCTTAGATTAGAGTCTCTTATTTTAAATAATGGGCCTCGATAAGTGTCTGACATTTAACAGTTTTTCGATTCATGTCAATATAATTTATCTAATTATTCATAAGTGGATACAAATACACGTTTTCACGGCACAAATTGTATGGAAATAACTTTGACTTTATTACATCTGCACTGATTAATTTCAGATTGCCTTCTTTAGAGGAGATCCAGTCTTATCGAGGTAAGAACATCCTTCAAACACAAACAGCTTTTCTCAGTGTAAATGCTAAACTAGTGCGTCTATTTTTTTTCTGATCCATTAAGTCACAGATTAAAGTCTAGCGATGACTATTTTTCAGTTTGCAATCCCGAAGAACAAGGAATTTAAGAATTCATTGTCTGGGCCATTTACTTAGTCGCACTCCCAACTCGCTCACGAACTCCCTACAAAAAATGCATTCGTATTCATGTATGAAGAACTAAGTGTCGGGTTTCCATCAATGACCCTAATACGAGAGATGAACGTTGAATGACCAGATAACAAACAGATGGATATAAATAAGAAGCAATATCGATAATACGTTATTGATTTACCATTGACCCTAATTCAAATACAGTATTACAAACCAGGAGGGAATGTCAGTGGTTGGGTAAATAACTCAACCGTTGTAGTTGTAATAAAGTGAATCCTTTTTTTGAGCAGAAATGAGATGACAACTTTATTTATAGATATATTGGTAAATCATTCCACTGACTATCCCGATCTGAATTTTCAGTTACTTTGTCGATTATGTCCGTTCTTTTTATTCTGTCATTTCCTTATGTTTGACATAAATAACAGATGAACCATCAACTCCTTCATTCGTCTCAGTTGAAGTCGAAATGAGTACCAGTCAGGAAATCGAAATCGAAAACCATGGTGTATCACTGTATATCCCTCCGGAGGCTGTTCATCAGAGTGACTCGTGCAAGATCACTTTAACCCTCTTACGAAACACTCCCGGTGTTGACATCCAAGATGATGAATCAGTGGTCTGCTACGGGATCAGATGTGACCCTCCAAACATGACCTTCCACCAACCTGTTAAGATCAGGATACCACACTATTCCTTGTTCACTAACCCTGATCGAGTGGAACCAGACATTGTCTCCTGTGTATGGGATTCAGTCAAGGGTAAGTCTATTTGGTCAGATTAAGAGAATTACCTTTTTTAATGCTGGGATAAACGCAAATTGATGCACCGAGATACACTATTATCATTTCTAAGATATCGTAGAGCAAGCGCCATTAGCGCCCATATGGGGCCAGCACCAGCGCTTTAAAAGAAGCCATCATCATCATCATCATTATGTTAAACCAATTGATTTTTTAAAATGAAATCTAATATATTGTCTTCCTCTTCGCTAGTAGTACAGGCCAGCGCCACCATCGGTTGTATTCTCCAAGATAATCAGCCTTCCCCCTTTAATCCTAACTTCTGATTTTGATCTCGGAGTTAGTAGTTAAGCTCTAAGTATTGGCCTCATCACAGTGCCGAAATTTCATGAGGAACAATTTGCAAGTAACATGCATTTGTAGTAAGTTTCAGTAAAGGGTAAAGGGTTAAGGGGTAATCGATGCTTTTTAATATGGCTTCTTAAATTCAAAACCATTTAAAATAATTATTCTTCACAAGAACATCCACTATAGATATAAATATTTGATGTCAGTATACATCTGCGGTCTCACTGTTAAAGGGACAAATCGGCCTCATGGCGAAATAGCTTTTCTCCACAAAAAAAACGCATTTTGTTTTGTTACCCACTAACATCAGGTATAGCGAGAACATCAAGACAACGATCATCCAGCTCACCGGCCGAACCACCATACTGTAGAGTGTACAGAAGACATCTTGAGCTGTACATTGGTCACTGTGCTGAGTGGTGGGTTCGTATTCCTCTTGAACAGCAGGTGATCCAACACCAACTTATTTGCACCCCATACATCCCAGACAAGATAGAGAGAAGCAAAGAGTTTGAAGTTCACCTGCAGATGCATCCAGACCTTCCTGGGAACGAAACGGTCAGTAAAAAGCACGTGATTATTAGTAATCAATTGTTGGAATGTATTACTTACAACTTCTTCGATACGTTTCACCTGTTCCTACTGGATTCTTCTGGCAGTCTGATTTCTGTTTTAGGGAAAGCCCGTCTTATTGTAACTCGATGAATGGAAGTCTTCATGAAACTATAAAGAAATCATAGTTATTTATTATTCGTTTAAATTATATAATTAAAAACTGCAATGCTATGTTAGCCAAACACTTGAATTGTTAAAAGAAAAATTATGCAACCTTCCAATTTTTCTAGGAGTATGAATGTTTTAAGAACCGTGATTTTTCAATGCCAAGAAACAATAAGAACCACTTCATTCTAAGATTGATTAACAAGTCATTAGTTTTCTGTTGAGGTTCAAAACATTTTCTTCACCGAAAGGAAATTGCGGTTTCTCATGAAAGTCTATCGACGGTACTTAATCTCTTCCTTTGTAATATGATATACGGCAGGAGAAGAAACAACAGTCGCACCACAAGAGTCATCGCTCTGTTCCCTTCAGTGTTGAATCTAAGTCTGGTGACGTCACAGTGACGTGTCATCGTGAGGGCAGACAAGTTGAAAGCAAGGTAATCATAACTCAAAAGGATCTATATATATGACGTGTTAATGTTTACTATAATAATCTGTAGCAAATATATAACTTTTGTATTTTCTTGGCAAGGGCTTTATTTGATGATAAAGCTGGTTTTTTCTTTCTTATGAAAATGTATTCTCACGTTTTACCGTTCTTACCTCTGGAATTTTTCCCTCTGACATGTTTTATGTGACACTATTACCGGGCAATTTTACTTAAACATTTCCTTTCCATGTTTGATGAAGTTATCCGACATAAACATCATCGTATTGATGCGTAAGGTTTGATGGAGATGCAGTTCACACCAAGGAGGAAGAGTGGGGCATTTACCACCAATCATATAAACTAAAAGCTGATCATACGCACTCCCCTAATTGGTGCATTTGGTACTCCGTGGAAATGTAGCCATGGTAAACTCAGTCGCATCTACCTAAAAAAAAAAAATCAGTCACAGGGAATTTTAATATCCTCGTATGACACTTATTGAAATGTGTGAATTGTGAAATTACGACCATGACGTAGTTGAACATGATTTTAATGGGATACAAAATAGGCTATTGAAATCGCCCTTGAGTTGATTTATCGAAAATAGTTGTGATAGTATTGGTTACACGAGATGCTATGAATAAATTTACACATCTCGATTTTGTTGTAATTTTCCTCGTAATGACATCGTTTTAAATTTAGCATTGTTATTTTTCTCTTTATTTCAATATCACAGGTTCTCTCTTTGAAGGATGTTTATGGCAAGATTAGACACAACATATTGTTGTCCGTGACTCCTACTGAGGATGATGAAGAATTCACACGGATAACTATTACGATTACACAGGCTGGAAGGCTAGGGGCGTCTCGATCAATTGATTTTATCATCAGACACACAGGTATGGTCTTTCTTCATCATATTTGTGCACTTAATGACAAATTATCAGTCAGTTCATAACTCGTAATAACTAGAACACTTTGGAGAATCTCACGAGAAATGATATCTAGCGCTTATAAATAATTGCATCCGAGTGTAATGTTTTTCAATAAGCAATGAATACCCAAAATTATCCAAAAAATGAAATCAAATTTAGTTCGGAATGGGTTTTATTATCTTTTGGGTATGATTTTTTAGACATATATATACACCTAATGCCCGTAAACGGGTTTTACACAGAACATTCATGAAAACTTATACACATTCACTTTTTGTTGTTGTTTATAAACTAAAAATGAGATATACAGCAATTACATAAATATTTTAAACATACGAAACATCATAAAATAATTCACAAAATTCTTCTCCTCACAACAATCTTGGTTTCTCATAAGTTCTTCCTTGTTTTCTTGAGTGTCTTTTTCGCTCGTCGTTGACAGTTTTGACTAATCCTCCAATCATCTACTTTGTCGCATACTTCCGACGCAATATCTCTCCACTGCTTCCTGTCCACCACTACTGCTTTCCGTCTCTTTAGAACCTCTCCTCTCTGTAGCGTTGCTTTCATTACGTCTTTATACCAACCTTTCTTGATCCAGTCTCGAGCTCTCCATGGTCTGGCAGTTTGTCATGAAATACGAAATATAGGCATATGTATATTCGCTTTTTTTTAATGTTCATTTCCACATGACTCGTTATACATATACTTCTTTTGTACGTTTAATCATGGACAAACGGTTTAGCAAACTGTTTGAATTCAAGAGACCATAAGCAGAGGAAATAGTTTAATAGTAGTAATAATAATAATAAAAAACAAAAGTCATTCCCATATTCTCTTTATTTGCCCTTTCTATCGAAAATTGTAGATGGACAGGAGCACCAATCTCCTTCTGAGCCCCCATCATTTCTTCGGTAAGTTTCAAATCTGTTTTTGTTTTTAATTTTGTGAGTTGAAGAAAATAATGTTATTAGTGCAAGTACTTTTTGCATCCCATTATTTCTACGTTACAAAATGTGATCAGAAATTGTTTCGATGACATATTCTCCGTTTCACCGCACTATTTCGTCAAAAATCTTGATAGGGCCGATGAAGCAATCAAATTTGAGGTTGCGTTTATAGATTGAAAGTGATGTAACATTTGGTCTTGAGTTAAATTTAGACATGTGTGTAGTAAAACGATGCCAATGCTGTTTCATTTGAGCAAAGCTACATGTAAACCATTTGAAAGAATGAATTTCTATACTCTTTAAGAATTCGGGATAGATCAAAACAGTAAATCTGTTTTCTGTTTTTTATTCAGGACTCGAACAATTTTTACCTCACCTCATTATTTTTTATTTTGCAAAGGTGATCAAAATTGGATTCGGTAGCAATTCTCCGTTTCTATTTCGTCAAAGATATGCATAGGGCCGATGAAGTAATCGAATTTTGGGTTACCTTTATATATCGGAATGTACGTAGCATTTAGTCGTAAGATGAAGTTTGTGTAGTAAATGTGTACATGCTATACATATTCACCACGAAGCCATTTCCTTCGGAACATTTGTCGTGTTATCATTCCTGGGTCTTTGATGTCTATGGACACATACAAAGAAATGTCCTGTCGTAAGTCATTAACGTCAGGTTGTTTTCCTATCTTTATAACCATCATTTCAAAGTAGTTTCAACAAAGAAAAGTTACCAGAACACCTTAACATTATCTTGCAGGGCAGTGGAAGAAGTCTTGAAAAGTGACCTAACGGACAATGATGTCCTTACAGTAGCGCAAACAATGACAGTAGACCAGTTCTATGATCTGGGTGTAGCTCTTGGTTTCACAATACAACAACTGGATGTCATAGAATACAGGAGGTTCCATGACAAAGAGCAGGCCATCTATGACATGTTGGTGACATGGAGAGAGAGACAACCGTCCGGCCAAGCAGCAAAGGAAACGTTTCTCTCACTCATGGAATCTTTAGAGTCACCAGCAGAAGAAACGGCCATCTCAGGTTTGACTTTTGAACAAAGTGTCGGTTTGTCTTTCTATATATATAGTCGATGTCCATTTAACATGAAGAAAATGACTACCCTATAATACACTAGAAACAAAAATTGTATGCCCGTGTTGTGCGCTGCTAGACGGTGGAATACTAAAATTAATACTTATCTACATCATACGTGTAGATGGGATTATGAGAGAAGTACAATGGTTAATTGGCTTGGCGTATTAAAACGAGGCTAACAACTAGTTTTATTCCCTTTTTTAAAGGTATATTGTTTATTATTATATTTGTATTCTTATTTGTTCTTATGTTTATATCTTCCTGTTCTACTTTTGCTTCATCTACGTGCATCAGACATTGGACTGGCTGGGTAAGATTCTAATTTATATCAATATTTTACTAAGGTGTTGATAGAATTGATATTGAACTTCGGTCCAGTGCTATTTGTTTCCGCCAATGAAAATAAACTGACTGCAGTATTAGCAATACAAGATGGTTAATTTGAGGCATAGGTTTTAATGCAAAGCAAGTATAAATTGTATGTTCCAACGTTTAAACAAATTCTCAACAACTTACAATAAAGTAAACAAATTCCTTACAAATGGATAAAAAGACTGTAAGACAAACAATTGTGACAAATCAAAATATAATCAAAATACAAAAGAAATGTCATAATAACATAATAATTGGAATGACTATTTAAGATAATGAATCACATTTAAACGGGATGGAAACAAGAATACAGAATGCATATTATAGTGATGTGGAGGGAGCCAACAGGAATACAGTTGAATAGTCTAAATTGCGATGAAACCCAATCGACGAGAAGAAAAATCGAGAGGAAAAACGAAGAGGAGGAAAGAAGATGATATGAGGGGTGCAAATGAGCTGGCAGAAAGACATAAAAAGGAGAAAAACAACATTAACACACACGACCATCCACATACTAGTACCTTTAAACACTCATTATAATCCCTCGGCGATTTGCATTATTTGAAGAAACGAGAAAAATATACTTGTTGTTTTCTTAACTTAGACTTTATCCAATGATACAGAGAAATTCCTGGCAGGACACTGCTTGCGTTCGCCCGTCAGATCAGTCCAAAGAAGTTCTATGAGATTGGCGGGAAGCTGGGATTCAACAAGTCAGAGTTACAACACATCGAACATCGCACATTGTACAACAGGAATAACGCTAACATCCAAATGCTCTCACGTTGGAAAGCATCTCAGACTTCAGGGCCTAAAGCAAATCAGACACTGAAGCTGGTTTGGGAATCTGTACAGGACTCATCGAAAGCAGAGAAATCCGAGGGTATCATAAATTATGCAATTATAGTCTGTAAACGACAATGATCAATCAAATCACTTTCTTGTATTCCACAGTAACATATTGAGGGTATTCAATTAAAACTGAGCCTTTCACCGTATGTACAACATAATATACAATAAATAAATAAATTATTCTCTAAGGTCTTTTTGAACAGTCATGTCACTCAGCCATATAGGTATTAAAGAGAGCAACTATTGGATAGGCCTCACGAGTATTTAAAATGAATGAAACACGGAAATTAAAGATGCCGTTATGGATACCCGGAAATTTAACATTCAATCAATTGATATGCTTTTCCCTAGGCTATAGCTAAATATAAATTCAAGACAAAAATTACTCTCATGCCATATTGACAATTAAAATTGGGATGGGTAGCTTGAAGGAATATAGAGTAGCTACTATGTGCAATAAACATTATATTGTATTTTAAAACTATGACCACTGTCAGTTCCTCGTACACCTCGCACCTAACGTCTACAATAATTTGATATAACTTTTAAAAACAAATTCTTTAACTATCGTACGTTGTTTTATGTTGTGTGTTTTCTTGTATCAAACTTTTTCTATTTGCTTCATCATAATGTTTGCATTTATATTCTGGACAACTTTCTTATGTCATGTGTGGGTACATGCACTGTATAGCTCTAGCATGAGACGTCAGAGCTGGTATAACATACATGTACTGGAGAGTATGCTGTTTATACATATATTTACATTGCTGTTTAATATCAGATGGTAGATCTGCAACTGGAAATTTCGGGGCCCTTGGAGGAAAGCTGTCTACCAAATCCCATGGGTTTACACTCCACATTCCACCTGGTGCCCTTGAGGAAGATGAGAGAATCAGCCTTCGGGTACTGACCGAAATTCCACAGGGCCTCACACTTAAAGAGGATGAGCTCCTAGTCAGCCATGGCTTCCAGTGCTACCCGTCTGGGCTACGCTTCAAGAAACCGGCAACGCTGATAATACCTCACTGTGCATTAGTCACTGTTCCTAACCAAGTAAAGACCATACTGTATTCCTGGAATCAGTCAGGTAACTAAATTACGTTTTCAGCCTTTCCGAAAGTATAAACATGTTCGGGCTGTGTTTTAAGAAAAAATCAGATAATAGTTTGCATAATAGTTAGTGAACTGGCATATAATCTACATTGGCATAGGTCGAGAACCCGAATCCTAATCAAGCAACATTTTAATGGGATGAGTTATGATTCTTTTTCTAGTATTCTAAGATTTTTGTTTTTGATATCTTCCGTTGGTAATGGGGGGGGGGGGGGGGGGGGGGGTTCGGCTCTTCACATCGAAGTCATCTTTGGCCATCATTGCCACTGCATACTTTACATCATTTAACGTGTTTAATGTCGGGATGCCTAACTCATCAAGTCCCGCAATGGGTAAACTATCATTATATCTGTATAGACATTGTCACAACTTTAGGTAGCAAATATGACATAAGATCTGACATATGATCACTAACATATGATCAATGCCGTTTCTAAATTTTTGGATGGCGATGTCGGCTACATTGAAAATATCCACGTAAAATGTTTACAATACCAGTCGGGAACTCAATGTACGTTAATAAATTATGTTAAGAATGGTTCGCAGAAAGACTCATAAACTTTGACACCCATTCATGACCTCACATTTATAAAATTTGACAATTTGGTAACAAAATTGCTAGTAGAATTCACTATACCCTGGTGTTAAATCACTTTGTTTTGTTTCCTATCAGTTCTATCAACGCAAAAGTTAAAAAAAAACGGCCCGAATTAAAATGGCAATGTTGCCCAAAATAGCTTTATAAAAGGATGTCCATTCATTGAATGAAGCTTTTGACGTTGATTGTCATACATTATGAATGATGAATACATGTACACGTAATATCATGATCCACCCATTACGATATTTTTTTGCATCCCCAATCAGTTCAAATTCAGATTCAAATGAATTTATTTCTCATGCAGAACATAATACAATGAATAAGTATATTACACAAAATATACAATGAAATGAAAATATAATAGTAATAGCACGAGAAAAGAGGAACTAACTAGAGGCAGAGCTTGTTGAAGTATTAGTTCCTCAGAGGCTGTTTTACAATTTGTCTTGAAAACAAAATATACATAGAAAATCAATCAATAAAAAAAATATGTAGCAAAGAAATTAGGTTTTTTTTCCATGTCAATTTGCGATCAACATAAATTCCAAGGAATTTAGTACTCTGAACACATTCTGACGACTGGCGCATTCTGTGAATTCAGGGGCCCTTTGCAAAGGCTATACATTTTTTTGATTTCAAAGAAAATTTCACAGGGGGTAGTTTGGTAGGATAGATTAATCACGGTCATCAGAAAAATTAATGTTCATTTCTTCAATTAATAGGTTAAGGCCTATGTACACAGAATTGTTCTTCCCTTACTCAATGAAATACATGAGAGAAATACTTCAGGACGATTTTGTTTATTGAATTTAATTGTCAAATATTCAACAATGTCTAGTCCTCATATTCGCAAAAATTATGTATTTTGTATTAAATGTTAACATGTATAAAATAAATTAAGTCTGGTTTTCTTTGGTAGTTTTCCCTTTTAATTTGTATTCCAGTCACAAAAAAAAGATGCATGCTTATGTTAAGCCTAATGAGCTAAGAAAATTCCCTATATCTAAGTCGCTTCCTGTCGTTTATTGAATTGAATTCGTTTTGTTTTATTTTAAAGGTACACCTAAACGGCTTCCAGATTCCTCCCACATGATTTGTTCAGTGCAGGAGCGGTGGCTAGAGGTCTCAGTCAGCCATTTTTGTGGAGGATTCTTTGCCTTGATTTGGGACTGGCTATTTTGTAATGGCATATTACTGTCATGCATGTCGTTTCTTCCCAGACGCATGCCTCCCTCCAGAAAACCAAGACTGGAGGCACGATTTGTCAAAAAGCCACATGGCCAAGGATGGGTAAACAGATATTAGCACCTTTTAAAATATTTTTTTAAAATAATTATTTTTATCATTATTATTAGGGGTGCATGTTATGGAGAAAGGAAAGGTTGGGACTTTTCAAAAGGGAGAGGGACCGTTATTAGAAAAGAAAAGGCTAGTGCGCGTGTATTAGTAAAAAAACAGGGCAGCTATCAGACGTAAAGATTGGGCACTTCTTGCATCTGAAAAGGGACACTCAACAGAGACGAGTAATAAATAATTGGATTTATATAGCGCCATTTACAATGGATACAAGGCGCTGTCTCTTAGTCTATTAACTTCGTACCTATTTTCCGTACATTATACTTGATTTGAAATCTTTATAAAAAAAATTGTGTGTAATCTACGCTTATACGCTTGTATAACAAAAAAAAGAAGAATTTAAATTGTTTTTTATGTAAATGTGGAACAAATAAACTTCAAACTTCAAACAATTTAAGAAGAGTTGTACAGGTATGTTTTCAGTTGTTTTTTTAACAAAGTGAAGTACTATGAAGAACGCATTTTTCATAATGGAAATGGGGTTAAAATCTGTTGACGGAAAAGGGCACTTATCAGGTTTGTATAGGGGCATTTATCAGATGCAAAACGGGCCTTTTGAAAAGGGGAAGGGGCTCATATCAAAAGGTAAAGAGGCACTTATCCGAAATAAATATGGTAATTATTAGAAAGGAAAAGGGGCACTTGTCCCATGTAAAAAGGGGAACTTTGGGTTTTTGAGGGGGGGGGGGGGGGGGCTCTGTCTCTCCCATTAAAATTTGTTGTCGCCAATCAACAGTTTTGGTCTGTATTCTAAAAATCAAGCTAAGTTATCACTTTAACTATTAGTATTTGAACGTTACTTAAAACAAAAACTTTTACATCCTTCAGCACCTTTTGGTTCTTTACATATCAATATTGTTTCTCTTTTTGGCACTTTAGGTTTTGGTCGTAAATATTCATCGAGCATGGTCTTAATTAAACATCTTGATAACTGCATTTTGGACTATACATTGTAACTTTTCCACTTTCATATATCTATTCAACGAATGAATATCCCGATGCCGAAAATATACTTTTAGATTTATCTGTGACATCGCAAACTGTGAATGGAAGGCCTTGGTCTTTTTAATACCTTTCAGACTGTTTTTTCAATCAATGCCATTTCGGACGTCATCTTATGTTTCTGATTTTCATGACAGATAAAGCCCATTTTCACGGATCTAAATGAATTGCTTGACCCATGCAACCACAATTTAATCCTTTGGACGATTCCAGCGCGTACTTTATTTGAAATACACGTACATCTGAGATATGGTGTGTATTAATAAAAGTGTAAATATGAATTTTATCTACTTGATTTTAAAAAATCCACACAACTTTATAAAAAGCCTTTTTGTACACATGATTTTTCAGAAGGATGTCCATGCATTAAATGACCCCTATTTCCAGCCGGTGAAGGTCGATGACGATGAGATTGTGTTTCGACAGGGAACACTAATAGTCGCTTGCAAGCTGGGTGAGCAGAGTCCAGAGTCAGATGGACATGTAAGTGTACTTTCGGTATTGCTATATTTCGTTAAAAAATTGAAACAAGGGCCATGTGGAAACAAGAACAGTTCAAATTTAATTTTAACAGTCGTGCAATCAATCATATTTTCGTTCATCATTATCTCAACTTCAAATACTTTTTAGCATTTCAGTATGGACACCGGCTGTTCCTTGATAGCATATATACTCGAATAAAAAAGATGATGAAAATATGCTATTAATAATTCTACTCATACAATAATAATAATAATAAATAAGTCACTTTGAATGTACTAAATGACATTGTGTTGCCATTTAATTAACCTTGAACAAAGACACTTAAATTACTTATTTCGTTTTTTGTCGGTTCAATATAGTTGAAGCAATACATGAAAAAATAAAAAAGGATTTCCCATCTATTTGTATTTTCTCCCAATCTAGGAACATGTCAAGGCTAATTTAAGTCAGTTGTTGTTCAATTGGGTCGGTGGTTAAACAATTTTCAACACTTGTCCTTTTATTTTCGTCAGATTACATTTAAATTTGTTTCTCCTGCATAATGAAATGAACGAATACTTGTGTCAATTCCAAGATTGTAAATGTCTTTAAAATTCAAAAAATAAAAGTGAAAACAAACAAAGACACACTAATTTCATTATAAAAACAATAGTCGAATATTAAATTACATTTTGATATATTATTAAACAAGGCACAGCTTATATATAAATATAACCCCCCCCCCCCCCCCTCCCCCCCCCCCTTACCCTCAACTAGGCGTTGTGGCGTGCGCCTGTAATACAGGTAACAGTGGAATTTACACACTGATTCAGCCGAGGACGCAGGTTCAAAACTGAGTCACGTCTTTCGGATGGTGACGATTAAAGGTTGGTCCCCAGTCGTAAATAATCATATCTGATTAATACACGTCTGTAAAAACCAAATACAAATTCCCGGGTACAGAAAGAAGTACCAAATCCCGAATTGGATATAGTATGTACACGTTGGGGAGGAATATGAGTTGAATGACATTAAATCATGTTAGGAAATTTTGAAGGGTCGATAGAAATCGAACATATACAAGAAGCAATTGTGTAAGCCATGACTCCTCTATATTCAATAGCTCGTTAAAAAGGGGTATGACGCTTATCGCCATAGATAAGTGGTATTCATGGGAAGATGTATGGAAAACGTCTGAATTGTAAACAGGGGTCATTTCAATAAGGGATTTAGACATATTTCAATTAGCAAACGTTGGTTTCTTTTTTTAGTCAAGGTATCCCATTTTAAAAGCATTTTGAATTTCTGAATTTGATATATGGGATTGATATACAAAATTGTACGGCCTGTATGGTTTTGGAATTTTGTAATCTATTAGTTAACTGTTTACGTTCCGAGTCCTAGATAATATCCCCATCATGGAGTAGTTTAAAATCTAACAATTTGGCCTGTTCTTAAATATGTTTACCATTTTATTAATGTGAATGTTCCGGTTGAAGTACAGATGGTTTTTCTTTTTATACTCCATTCTTAGTCTGTGTTTATTCACCCAATGATATTTAAATAAATTACGTCACTTTTTAAGGTTGATTCAATTTTACGTACTGACATATCATAGTAATAAAGCACTGTGTCATCTACATACACACATAAATGTAAACTACTTGACTTGATTATTAGTAAGATCATTGACATATATGACAAATAAGAGCGGCCTTAAAAATAAGCTGTGCAGGACCTCGCACGATGCAATTTTAGCAGATAAGAGAGAACGATTAACAGGTGTTTTTTACACGTTCTACCATTTTATTAAATAGCTATAGAATCGGTCACTGGTCTAGTATTTTATACCAATATAATTCATTTGAAAATTTAATGTTAGAGAGCATCGAATGCCTTACGCAAATTGACAAATACAGCACCTGTGTACTTAGAATTGTCAATGGCTTTAAGCCAATCATCTGTAACCATTATTAGCAGGGGCGGCGATTTCTAGTCATGACCAGGGGGGACGAAATGCGAGGAACGAGAGAGGAGTGACGTAATGAGCAAAGACTTTTTTTTTTTTTGGGGGGGGGGAGAAAAAAAATCTGCATCATCATCACCGCTCTTACATGCAGGCCCCGCGGAACGTTTTTCAAAGTGGGAGTGGGAGGGGGGGGGGGGCTAAAGTATTTGCGATCAGATAGATCAAAGCAATTGGGGCGTAAATTAGCGCGGGGTCCAGAGGCAAAGCACCGGCGGGGGTCAAGGGGCAGAGCCCCATGAAGCTCAGAGTTTTTAGGCATTTAATAAGGGTCAGATGAGCATATTTTGATACCTTATTTGTGACACTTGCATGCAGGTCACTAATCGCAGTAGGGTCCAGGGGCGAAGCCCCCATAAGCTCAGCGGTTTTAGGCATTAAATGACAATCAGATGAGCATCCAGGGCCCGCCTTAGGGCCCTTGGTGGGGTCTAGGAGCGGAGCCCCCTGATGCTCAGGGTTTTAAGCTTTGTATACGGTCAGATGAGTATCCAGTGGCCCAGTTAGGGCCCTGGTGGGGTCCAGGGGGCGAAGCCCCCGGAAGCTCAGGTGTTTTAGGCATTTAATTATGGTCAGCTAAACAACCAGGGGCCCGCCTTAGGGCCCTTGGTGGGGTAAAGGGGGCAGAGCCCCCGGAAGCTCAGGGAAAATCATGCCATTTCAGCAACATTTGTAAATTAGTCACTGGTATCGTGACTTAGAAATAGAAATAAACCACGTTTGAATTTTTTCGGGAGGGGGGGGGGGGGGGGGGACTGCTCCAAGCCCGAGTGAGTGAGCATATTGAATGAGAGGGGTAAAGCTGACGAAAGTGACTACCCCCTCACAAGTTTTGAAGTTTTGTTGTATTACAAAATTATATTCCTTAGCAAAACTATAGTACTCAAACAATGTACTTTTTTTGCACTTCACTTTTACAGTATTTACTTGTACATTTTGAAGGATATAATATGCGAGGGAGCATAGCTCCCGAGCCAGAAGATTTTTTGCATTTTGATTTGTCTAAACGCTGCTCTTGGGCCCTCCAAAGCCCAATAGTGTGTTGCAGTCTTTAGTCGGTATTTGCTGTACATTATTTTTTTGCACTTTTTCAAATTTTCCGGGGGGGGGGGGGGCGATCCCCCCTACAAAAATCGAGGGGGGACGTGTCCCCCCCGTCCCCCCCGGGATCGCCGCCCCTGAATATTAGTAATGATTTTGATCCCGACTGTTCTCTACAAAGCATATACGTTTATGGCGGTATTCTAATAAGTGGTGCTGTACAAATCGTTCTCAGATCTTTGAAGCTCATGATAATAATTAAATTGGTCTGAAATTACCCGGTGGAGATTTCTGTCCATTTTTATGTACGGGAACACTTTTTAGCAGCCCTCCAATTTCACAGTATATTATAGTATGAGACATACCACAACCACATACCACATATCACAATAGATATCACCAATTAATACACCATCTTTATTCAAAACGACAATTTTTTTAATTATTAGAAGAATCGTGGTGCACAAACTCCAGTTTTAAGAATGTGTGGACTTGCAGGGTGACACCACAACCTTGATGATTCCGGTCCTTCCAAATCGTGAAGTTATTTTCGATTGCCATTTGGTGCTCACTTTTAAGTTTCTCCATCGTCGTCTAGTTCCTAGCAAATATATCAATATTATTAACAAACAGCATTGACTTCTTTTGTTGATTCGTAACATAAAGCCGATATGTCTAAATATAAAATTTCTTAATTGTTAGCTTGCTGCCCACACTACATGTCACTCATTTCATTAGTAAAGTGAATTAAATTGTTATTGTTGCTCACTCATCACTGCTCATGAATTATTCTGAAGGCAAGACAAGGTATGATAACAGGTAGAACAATCAAGGCAGAGCCAACAGGAGAAAAAAAAATTAAATGTGCCAAAGAACTCACTTTGATGAAATTAGATTCGAAACGATGGAATTGATTGGACAAAATTCGAAAATACAGTCAACCTTTTTTTTTCATTGTTTTCATCAGTACTCAATACATCATTCTGCGTTTAGGCGCATATTTCATACAATCATGAATGCAAATTAATCCTATAATCGGGAAATTTCCTCAGGCTATTCAGTACAGGGACATGAGGGACATGAGCAAAGTGACAAAGTACTTTGTGCTCGATCTAACTGAGGAAAGTGATGAAACATTAGTGAGACTTGATGTGGTTGAAACCTATGGACAGACGATCATATTCAGCACACGTTTCCAAGGTAAAACATTTCATGGAGATGCTTCTTGTTCTGATCCCTGATTATCAATATTGTATAGCTTATCACAAAGAACCTATTGCGGTAAAATGACATCCTATCGGTAATGTGCACGGTACAACTCGGCCTGTCGTGCAAAAACGCAAACCAGAAATTAAATGATCGCTTTATTGAAATAACTAGAAGTATAAAGGTTAAGCGACATTACCATCAAATGTTGATATCATGATGTATGCTGGCCTATATGTAGGCATATGATTTATTGACTTTTGGTGTGTATAATAATGATTGAGGTTTATAAACGCTAATCATAGTAAAGGCCACCTCTACTTCGTAAATTCCATTCGACCATAAGCTCAAGACGATATTACTAAAAAGACGAAATTACTAAAAAGACGAAATTAAGATAGATCCCCTGTAGATTAAATAAACTATGGACGAAATCTGTTTGGACCTTATTGTTGTCGGAGTAATTAAGGCTCAGAAAATGTTATTCTAGAAAAAAGAGAAATGGACCGATAATGTTTGTTTTTTAATTTGAGGAAGTGGCATTTAGAACCACTTGCTATTTACACTAAACAATCATTTTACGAAATGTTGACTGGTCCATGTGTAAAGGGGAGAACTTTTTTGAATAGACTGAAAGAAGATAGATGATCTGGGTGTTGGACCAAATGGCTTTTGATCGAATGTCAATGATTTGTCAAGTCATGTGTGAAAATGTGCGATCATGTAGACAAACCTTGTTAATATACTAAAGCTTGAAACGGAGCCGTAGGAAGCTTGTGAACTGGCACACGTATGACACATGGGGAGGCTGTATCCATTAGAAATAGAATAACAAAGAGTCTTGTGCTTATACAATTGGTCCCCCATCAATTTACACATCAATTTTTTGTAATTGGCAGGAATCGGCGAAACGAATACAGAACGGTGCGCTGCTTCATCAACCACTGATGAAAAGTGAGTATAACCTCAATTTACGCACGCACGCGCCCGTGTGTGTGTATGTTTGTGCGGTGGGTGTGCATATAAATATGTATATGATTTGTAACAATTTTTGTTTAAAGACTGTCGTATAATGATGTTTTATCGATGAAATAAAGTTTATTTGCTTGATACAGTATATTTGACGCCATGAAATGGTTATCAACCGATATTTTAGAGAGAGACTCAACAGACAATTTAAAAAGAAAACTCTGTTGACAACGTAATATAAGACTCAATTTCTCGTTACTTTTAGACTTCATTCTTCATTCTTCATTCTTCAGCCTGTGCTTCAAATCTCTTCTTGAGAATCTGAATGCCTGAATTGTCAAAAATCATTCCGAGAGGGACACTTGAAGACACCATACCAAAAATCTTGGCTAATTTTGGCCAGCGCCGCGATTTTTTTTTTTAAAGCCAACTTAAGCCTCGGTCATAAATGTAATCACGAACTGCTACGAACGCCGTACGAACGATTTTCAGACAATGAAAATTCGGGAAGACAATGAAAAAACAGGGAGATTCATACGAACCTTTGTGACCGTAGCTTTATCGAAGTCAACTTCATTTCTTGTTCTCTTAGAAGTGTACTTCTAATGTATTTATGAAATGATTTTGATAGTACAATTTCGAAGAGTTAAGGTCTTTTTCTTTGGGGGGGGGGGGGGGGAGGGAATAAAAAAGAATCAGTGACTTTTGGCCTCAGCATGATACAATTTTACTTCTTAAATTTCAGTCCAATGGATGTCCAGGAAGTGTCAGATGCGAATATCCTGAAACTAGCAAAACTTCTACCACCTAGTCTGTGGAGCCCTCTTCACGTTGCTCTTCGCATCGATTACAGCACCGCTGAACGTATCAGAAAGGAGTTTAGTGACTTAACTGATCAGTACATACACCTCCTTCAAACATGGAAAGCTGCATCGACTCGGACTAGAGAGGATTTAAATGCGATCCTCAACCAGGCAGAAGCAGGAGGATTGGTAGACAAGTACTTGGATTAGGTGTAAAACCATAAAGAGAGAGAGAGAGAGAGAGAAAAGGGGAGGGGG
The DNA here is from genome assembly GCA_035222895.1 of Strongylocentrotus droebachiensis. NCBI lineage: Eukaryota > Metazoa > Echinodermata > Echinoidea > Camarodonta > Strongylocentrotidae > Strongylocentrotus > Strongylocentrotus droebachiensis. The sequence goes on from JAVYIG010003801.1 coordinate 172,853, forward strand.
CGAGGCGACGTGAAAACGAACATAATACACCCCTGTCACACACCTTCTCCTTCAATTCAGTTGTCAGCAGAAACACATTATCATCCATATTTATCGTTCGTCACAATGTTGTTAACGATTTATAGTTATGCAAGTTTGGCTTCTTTTTCATAGAGATTTATGTTATTCTTTACATGAACGACCCGCATTTAATAACACGTTCAACATACAAAGCCATACTCTATTATTTATTTTTGGTGGGTGAGTTTTCAGTGTTTTTCCCACTTAATTCACTTGATGTTTGATAAACCTCTAAAAGGGGAAAATTGGCGTGTTTTTACACGTTTTTTCCCAGCCCCCCCCCCCCCGAGGTCTTTTCAAGGGCGTACCCTTTCATTCCTCGCATAGGAGACCCCCATATAACCTGTAAATAAACTCGTTTGGAAACATTTTTTCCTCTCTTACACTAGAATACGGCGAATATTAATGTACAATTGCGCTGACAAATCTTACCATTTAAATAAACTGTTAAGATGCCAAGTATGGTAAGGATATGACTTCATATTGTACACATAAAACAAGTGTTGAATATTTTAGAAAATGGCATCTGGATGACGTCACAAGGCAATGACAGTGAAAATAATAAATTGTTGATGTTTCATATCTGGTGAACGTAAAAGATTTATATTCAGACATTTTTTCTATTATGTTTGGTTTGTATCACTTAAAGAATACATGTTAAATTGAATGGTATATGTGGTACAAAGTCTCAAACCTTAGGCATATACATGTGTATATATATATAAATGTATGTAGATAAGTATATATTAAAATACTTCTGGGTGCTTCTTCATGCACTTTTTTATATTTAAATGTATTATTAGAGTGTTATTGCCTTTTATATAAGTCTAATGATATTGTTTGTTTATGTTCATCTTGATCATACTATGCAAAGTGATGAACGAAGTAGAAATAAATAAATTAAGAAATAAAGAATTGAAACGGTTCTGGCTTTGAGACAATTAACCAAATCTTTCATTGAACAAGATTTGATTATAATAATAATAGCTCACATTTATAATGCGCCTAATACTTTGTTTCTAGGCGCAGCACATATTATTACTTGCAATATTCCTCCAAAATATTGTGCTTAGAAGTATTATTAACGAAATATAATGACCAGAGGTTAACAAACGGAGATTCACATGCAGCGGTATTACTTAACTAATTATTGAATTTGAAAAGCAACATTTCTTCTACATGCATGTTCTGAAACTAGTTAACTGTGATTCAAAAGTTATGTTACTCAATTGATGTATATTATCATAAAATACAATCGTATACTTGGCGTAAAGTATTGACGAATGTGATGCCGCAATGTATAATAGAGCAAAATGTCACTTTATTTAAAAGTGTTTCCGATGAAAATATTCGGATATTTTAAAAATGTATAGTTTAATTACATACATGTATATTTACCACTATTGCTGTATATCTGTACCATATACATTATATATTGTACAGTTCTATATTTATGGTATACAATGTTAAACGCGATGTTCGCGTTTTCTTTTTAGATATGTTAATCCAATATTGAAAACTTTTGTCATATAAAGATAGATGTATACTATTATAAAATATTGCAAGGAAATACGTCACATTGGCGTGAGAGAGACACTATGGCCTCTCTTTACGGATAATTTTGCGACAAACTATTAACTTTAATAGAAATTATAAGCAACCTTGTACATAAATGTTTTCAGGGAGGCGCGGTGCCTAGTGCCATATTGGCTTCACCATAACATATACCAATTGTAACATTTACATCGTCTGTGAACTCTGAGCAATCCTATACTATCCAAGTTTCTTTTATCTTCTGATATGATTGACCTATGTTTATTAGCTTCTCTAGTTTACGTGTCTCGTTTTATGAGGATTTTCTAATCCTCCAGTACTGATGCTGCAGTTTGGTGAAATGCAACGCCCTTTCTTCAACGATAGTTGCAAGAAGAGATGCCCACGGTTTAAAAAACAGTAAGGTTTTGAGAGATGAAATAACATGTATGCATGTTTCGAGATTCTCTGGATACAGTAACATTTTTAGTATGAAAGGCATATGTCACGTCATTTTCCAACTTGAAGTCGAGGTGCCTGCAACGTCAATGTATGTGCCAGGATGAGTTAATTGAAGGCATTCTGAGATTTAGGTAGTTTATTACCTGGTATATACAACTCTCGCTGATATATAAATATATTATTTACATGTTTAGAGTCCGTTTTGATGAATAAATGATGTTTTTTTATGGATACACATGTGAAAAGGAATTTATGTGTTAGAGAATCATGCGATACATTTTCGTAAACGAAACTTTAAAGATGGCGGCGCCCATGTACATCGATTGTCGCTTACTATGCTGTTGTTAAGGACTTCCTTTGATTATCATAGATGTTTTAATGAGGTACAAATTATATAGTTGATTAAGATTGAAGAAATTATATGTTGCTACATTTGTATTATAAATGTCATGAATGAGTATTTTAGCAGTGCTAAACATTTCATTGAGTTTGAATTTAATTATATTGATATGCCATATTACATGCCATTTGAAGATTACAAAACGTCATAGAGATTATGCTGTCAGAACAGCCAGTAAAGAAATCCATGGTTGTTTTAATTGATTATACATTTACTGTAGCTGGTATATGTTGGCTGTTGTGGCATCCTATCCAATGGATGCGTGTGGTGACTTGGCTGCAAGCTGTCTGTTCTGAGCTGCACACCGTACTCGTTAATCACCATGTCGATGGTTCACTCTGTTTCTGGTATTCATCTTGTAGACCGCTAGCTCTTTATAGTATTGAATGGTCCAGTTGTCAAGAATATGTTCTCTTTGATTGTATGCATTTTCTTTTGTTGATATAACTCAATCATTCATGTTACATTCAGATTTTGCTTGCATAAACTGTGGATATTTCTAGACCGAGTGTTAATTGTCTGTTTCATAAAAGAATCACGGAATTTAATACTGCAGTGCAAATTTATATTAGGATGTTTAATACAGTAGTACAAATGTATACCATGTTTGTAATTTACTTGTGTATAAAAAATTACTCAGTCTTTAAAATGTGCACCTTGCTTGTAAAATTGCTTTCATGTGAATATTGCTTTAACAGGTAACATGAAATATGCACTAATGAGATAACTTTAATAATAATAGTGAACATTTATAATGCGCCATGTCTGTCAAAAATGACACTCCTGGCGCAGTTGTGTGAAAGTTGTATAATTGTGGGCAAGAATTCAAGAAAGAAAGTAAAATACACATAAGTTACAGTTTAACATACTTCAAGACATATTTGCAATAATACAATAATACAATACAAAGCATATTACAGTAAATCAAGTTATATAAGGGTAGTACAATGTAAGACATAATTAATTAAACAAACTAATATGTTGAGAACAGAAAAGTTTTTAACAAAGACTTAAACTGTGAGTAGGAGTTCTCATTACGGAGGTGAGGAGGGAGTGAGTTCCACAGTTCCACTTTAGCTCATAGCCAGGATTTTAAGGACTTTAGGAAGAGGTATTACCGGAGGGTAATGAGTGAAGTATAGTTAGAATATGGATACAAGTAAGAAGCGTTTGTGTGTCGTGTAGAGATCGACAGACTTCCCATGAGGCCTGACAGTTGGAGGCATTTGATGAAATATGCAATGATGAATACATATTAAGTATTTTATTCCCCGTCAGCAATTGTAGCAAATGTGTGGAAATTATACCGAATGAATTTACCTTTATTAATTATTGTCCTAATGTCATAGTGTTATATCCTGTATTCTGATATGACATTATGTTCTCAAAATCTCATTGTACTATTACATATGTAACTCTCATTTGCAGATATTGTATGTGTTGGATTTATACTGAATGAATTTACCTTAATTAATCATTGTCCTAATGTCATAGTGTTATATCCTGTTATTCTGATATGACATATGTTCACATTGTACTATTACATGTAACTCTCTTTTGCAGATATTGTATGTGTGGGAATTATACTGAATGAATTTACCTTTATTAATCATTGTCCTAATGTCATAGTGTTATATCCTGTTATTCTGATATGACATATGTTCACATTGTACTATTACATGCAATTCTCTTTTGCAGATATTGTATGTGTTGGAATTATACTGAATGAATTTACCTTTATTAATCATTGTCCTAATGTCATAGTGTTATATCCTTTTATTCGGATATGACATATGTAATAATCGACCTTTTACAATAATCTGTATTGTTCAAATGTATGTTTGCGATTTTACGTAAATATACGGATGTAAATGTAAATAAGTGCGTAGCTTTGATCAGAATATTGTAAATGTTAAATGTCAGGTATAGAATACATTTTTGAGAAAATTTCATTTTTGGGAGAAAATATGATTTTCTTCTAAACATTTGTTACATTCACACAAGTAACACTTAAGGAAAAGTGATCAATTCATCAGAAGTAAAATGTTAGGATGATAAGTACACTACGTGCATGTATAATGCCAAGTTATATTAAATGAAGATGTGCTCCGATAACAATAATGTACGTGGATATTTTAGAGTTATAATTGTTAAGCATTTCAACGAGTTTAGTGTTTAGACAATGAAAGAATGTATGTTTATAATATTGAATGCACTTAAGGTAATAGTTATTTGGTATCAAATCTATAGTGCATTAATAATGGATGGATTGACAGAAGAACTAAGATATAAGTAAACGTTTGAAATATTTTTCATGCATGTATATGTTATTTACATAATTACATTATCCAAAACGAACTGTTATTTGTATGAGTACGTATGAAATGTGTTTTAGGTGCAGGAACGTGTGAGTATGCGTGTGTATGTACATGTGTGTGACGGAGAGGGTGGTGGAGGGGGGGAGTGAGGGGAATATTTTGTATCGAAAAGCACTCTGGCTCACAAATGCATGTCAGGTAGCCGCTGTTATCACCACCCCCGCACTATAAGGCACTGGAGCTTGGGACGGGATGTTTGCAGTCTCTAACATTTTGTTCTTCTAAGCTTAATGGTACACACTTCCATTAAATCAAGGGTCATTTCGCTACTAAGTTTCTTTTTTATAGAATATAAATGTTCCGATTTAATGTCTGCTCTATGTTCCTCCAAAAAAAAAACTCTTAAAGAGTAAAATAAGATGCACGAGTTACGATATCATATTTTCGTCATGTTAGTATTCATTGTTATCATTCATTAAATCAAAATGCTTATATACAAAGGGGAGAGGGGTGGGTGAAGAGGGGTATCAGGCTTGTGTTAATAGTCTGCGTCAACGCCACACCTCTTCAGCATAATCAGCTTGTACCTCTATTTTTAGTTTTGAGGTTCTTAAATAATTGTATTATTTTTATTTAACAAAAATATTCCTGAAGACCCTGTCGGAAAGAGAAAAATTGATTAGATGAATTATATATCAACGACAAACGTATGAGCCAGAGACCACCCCCCCCCCCCTCCACACACACGCACACACAATCTCCTCCTCTCTCTCTCACTGCCCCTTCTATCTCTCATATTTATATCGTATCTTTCTACCATATTCTTCAAATTTTGACTCCGTTGCCGAAATATAATGTGTAATATTTTCCTCTTAATCACAGAGGTGGGTCGAATCCTCTTGCTCTCTTCGCATCATGGTCCAAGAAATACGATGAGATCGTATCTTTCTAGCAGTGGCGGATCCAGGGGGCCGGGAGCGGGCTCCCTCCCCTGGCTAAAAAACAGGTTAAAGCACCCTTTTTTGATTAAAAAAAAGAAGAAGATAGCCACCCTCCCCTGGCGCTTTAGGGGGGGGGGGTGGATGTTGATTAAAAAAAGAAATAGCACTGCCCCCCACCCCCCCCCCCACCCCAGACAGTGGTATGTAGCTTCACCAGAGCTGACCACCTGTTTACAATATACCTAACAATACCAACATAGGAGCTGCTATGTCAGACGTGCTGCAGTATCACCAGGAACGAAAGGTAATGTGGAGGTATTGTATGAAAGCATGCAATTCTTTTGTGAGCATTTGCAGAGCTGGGGGAAGTACATACCTGTGTCTCTTGTTCGGCTCACTAATGATTGACAGATGATGTCACAAGATGAATGAGATCAGTGGGGCATTTCGTCAACATTTGTCCACCGACAAATTTCAGCGCTGACTAAATTTGACCAATCAGAGGCCTGGAAAATAGTCGGTGACTATAAATTTGTCAGTGAAAATGATAATAGGGAGTTTTCGCAAACTCATTGCGGACGGAGAAGCTGCGGTTCGTGAAGCTACTATAGTAGGGACTTTTAGATTTGCGTGGACTGATACGTGTGACATCCCTTCAAGGCAGTGCATTAAAAGGACGTCGATCGTAGCAATTCACATTGTCGTTGTGCAAATCTAAAAGTCCCTAGTAACAGCAAGGTAACCGCTGAGGTACTGAAATGCAGAACGGGTTTTGGCCAAATCTACGGACGTTCTCAATGACGCCCCAAGTGAATCAAGTGCCTCGATACAAACTATTTAATCATTCACCTGATAAGAATAATAGTATTTAAATAGACAGAATCCAATCTGTTTTCTCTCTCATTTTTGCCCAAAATTCCAGAAGCGGCACTCCGGGTGGGGAGGGTGGGGACAATGAGCCCCATTTTTTCAGGTACCCCTTTTTTTCGTAGTTCACACACTACCCCCCCCCCCCCCCCCGAGCAAAAACAACGTTCTGCGCAATTTTCAATTTTCTAGAGGCAAAACAGAAGAACAAAATTAGTGCTCAAGAATTTAGAGTCGAATAATGTAATAAAATATCGAAGCTTCCGCGCTTTGCGCGTTGGGGGGGGGGCGGGGTGAATGCAGACAAGGATTAAGAGTCGAGAACGGTAGAACGAAGCGTCTTCTTTCTCTAATAATTTCATGAAATGTCAAAGTATTCGCGCTTCGCGTGAGAGGGGGGGGGGGGCTGAATTCAGACAAGGATTAAGAGTCGAGAACGGTACCACGAATCGTCTTCTTTATAATAATAATATGGATATTTATATAGCGCCGGTATCCGCCAGGCTCTGACGCTCATGACGCTGTACATATTACTATCACAAACATATAACTTTTTTAACTAAAATAAAGTTAACTAATAAAAACAACACAAATTAGTACGCTACATTGACATGATGAGATAACACTGTTTAGAAAGAGATGGGTTTTTAGAGCAACTTTGAAGTCATGGAGGGCAGTTAAGTTACGAATACTAAGTGGAGGCTTGTTCCAAAGGGACGGACCAGAATGAGAAAATGCTCTGTCCCCCAGGAACTGCGCGTCTTAGGGACAACTAATAAGGAGGATTGAGATGAACGAAGATGTCTTGTAGGCTTATATTTAACAATCAACTTGATAATGTAGGAAGGAGCAGAGTCATACAAGGAATGGAAAACTAGCAATAACAACAACTTAAAAATGATTCGGTCACATACCGGGTGCCAATGAAACGTCTTAATTCTAGTCTGAATTCATCTGGCCCCCTCCCGCGCGAAAGCTTTGACTTTTCACTAAATTATTAGAGAAAGAAGATGATTCGTTGTACTGTTTTCGGGAGGGGACCAGCTGAATTCAGACTAGGATTAAGAGTCAGGAACGGTACAACGAATCGTCTTCTATCTATAATAATGTAATGAAAGGTGAACGCTTCTGCGCTTCGCGCGGGAGGGGGGGGGGAACTGAATTTCAGACAAGGATTAAGAGTCGAAAACAGTACAATGAATCGTCTTCTTTCATTCATAATTTAGTGAAACATCAAAGCTTCCGCGCGATTAACAGTCGAGAACGGTACAACGAATCGTCTCCTTTCTCTAATAATTTATTGAAACGTCAAAGCTTCCGCGCTTTGCGCGGGAGGGGGGACTTAAAATTAATTTAGCTCCTGGCCCCGGGTTTATGGGGTTAAATTTGTAGACATTGGCATTAATATATTTGTCGGAAATTGGTGGCTAGTTTTGTCGGTAATTGGTGGTCTATCGACGCCCTTGAAATAAGCTAGATATGACCCCATCTCTTAAAAACTCCTTGCTAGACTACCATCCCAGCATCGTCCAATGAACTGTTCAATGATCTAATTGCATGCATTCCCTTTGTGGATGACAAAAGAATGGTGTCTATTAGAGAGGTGTCGATATAAAGAGGCTTTTGAACTTCGAAATAGTTCAGACTAGCCCTGAAAAAAGGAAAGCTTATCTGAACCTAATTACATGTTTCTAAACATGGCTAAATACCACAGATTAAGAATACAACGCCAAAGAAACCTCGACAAAAGGCTCTCCTGATGCGAGACCACCTTCCCGCTCATTCCCGCTTTTGCTATCACTGAGTAAGTACACATACATTTCCAACTCTTGTTTTTTGGTGGAAAATCGTTGTTGACTGTCATCTTATTGTACCTGTTTAACCATAATCATTTTAACGATATGGATTTGTTGTACCAAAGCTACATATTGCCGTATAGTGTGCCTATATTTTGAATTGCCACGTTCATGATGTTTATTTAGCCCTATTCTTCTTTGATTACCAATACATTATATACGGACAGCAGTCGTCATAGCTTTTTGGGAGTGACAAACTCAAGATTCAAGATATTACTTATTTTGTTTATGTATGCCTATCCAAATGCATGTTTTATTTACAATCATTTATTGAGAAAAAAAGATGTATATCCAACTGATGAGCGCCAATCTATTAATGTTCCTCTTCCCTTTTTTGTCGGGTCACTTAATACTGGCCATTCGATAGCCTCACAATTGTATATTCACCCGTCTTCTCGGGCTCCTTAGCAGGCACGTAGCCAGAGTTTGATGTTTGGGGGGGGGGGGGCACATACATGTAATCAGGACAACAGTATAAAAGAAGTATAAGTTGCTACATTGTTAAAACAAAATTTTTGGAT